>SJJU01000353.1:0-71536 GCA_012932125.1 Conopomorpha cramerella
GATTCCAATTTCCTACCAAAATATATATTTTACCTTCGAGGTACACATCTAATGCAATTTATGGACAATACTTACTGTCAACAAAAAAAAAGTATACCCAATGATCGTTTAATCGGCGCACAACACAATACCGGAAATACGATATTTCGCATTCGCGGTTTCAAACGACGATGGATTCAAAAAATTGAATCGACGGAGCATTAAATTTTTGTTTGAACCCGCGAATCGCGGAGGGTGGCTGCGAAGGGCCAAAAGGGGCTAACAGACAAACAGTCGGATGGCTCGCGACACATAAATAATGGCCAAAAAACATATTTCGATTGTTGCTCAGCTCATTATGCGCAATTAGCTACGATTGTGACAGAAAACGGCGATGTGAACTGGTGGCTGTGTGAACGGAGGTCGAATTTGAAAATCGTTTATCGATATAATTATGGTTTTTAAACTTTTAGAGGAAAGGTCAATAGATGAAGTATAAAAACTATACGTAATTTAGAGAGACTTGAAATGTTTAGATTTTAATACCTAATTGCTCATTTGAAACGGTCCCAAAACATAAAACAAATTAATTACTTCATTATGATTAGCAGATATACAGTTAAACTATATCTAAAATGAATCAGGATTAGAAACAAACAAGCATATTGCATATTTAGTAATTCAATCCTAATTCATAGAGTACCAAACAATGGTATCAGTGTAAATTAACTCCGGTACTAATCCAGTGTTTAGCTGAGCCACGAGTGCAGCACCCCTCGCGCACTCCGACGCATTAGTAAAATTAGAGCGGTGGGAAAAGGGTTAACCCTACAAACTATAGCAAATACTTTATGTTTATTGTTATTAGAACAATATTTGTACTCGCGAGATGAACGGTTATGGTTATACTGTGTCATATATTTTTCTACAGATTTTTTGTGACAAAAATTACTATCGTTCATTGGTACGGGAATGATAAACGGCTCAACTGTCAAAGGTTTATCAAGAATTTGTTGTTTATTAACATCTTTTGAATGGTCATCGATGAATCTGCCCCCCCGCCGTTATGTTTTGGGAATTACTGAGGTAGATATTTTCAGGCGTGCTTTGTCAATATCACCTTTGTGGAGAGGGGAGCGAGAGCAGGGATTCTATTAGTAACCGGAAGGACGTTTTGTATGTCCGTTTTGGAGGACAATAGTGTGTCTATGGCCACGCTATTGTCCGGCGCGTGCGCGTCATGTATTGTGGTCATCCGGTTGATGTATTGTGAGAGCTTATTAGATTGCCATTTAAATCTAATAAACACTATTCGGATGGATTTAACAAGCATGTTTGTGGAATTCAGATGTGTAAGGGGAAATTTCACTGAATACGTAGTTAGTTTTCGGTGTTATAATTGGCTTATTCTGATATTCAGTTATATTATAGTCAGAACATTATGCACTTCCATTATCACCTTGTAAAATAGGTAAACCAGGGATGAATTTGCTTGTGATAAATGACAACTGAGTTTTTAATCTAACGAAAAAGATTAACGTTTTTTTTTGTAAATAGGTATATTCATGTTGAATATTTAAGATTTGTTTAGTAGCTAGCGACTATTATACTCAGAATAACGAATATTAGTGATACGTAACTACCATATTCACAAAAAACATGTGTAGTTAGATACATTGTTTTCATCTAAAACCTAGTTTTTATTCAAAAAGTCCTGTTGTAATGAACAATTTCAAAGATGGTTGACGCTGCACAGCGGGGAGGCGGAGACGAGAGCGGATTAGTCAAGGCAATAAAGTGCACGGGTGCCACGTCGATTATCACTCACCTCTCGTTACATTCTATTTTTTTAAATATTTGCTTTTATCCGAGCTCGTGCCAGCAGTCATTAGATGATGAGTTTTTTTTTTAAAATAGAAATTGCAGCAGCTGTCGTTGGATCATCGATCGCTGTTTATTCTTTAGTAATAACTTTTTGCGGCTAATAAAGTAACTTGTGACGTTGATTGTCGTCATAGGATTATGAAAATAGTAGCTGCGCACCGCGGTGTTACTCGCAATTTATACCGATAATTCTGTTACTGTAGAAAAATTGGATTGAAATCTCCGAATTTAAGGTTTTAGTCTTCATTGTCTTCCTACAAAAAATACACTTCATACCTTTTAATCCCAAAGAAGGGTAGGCAGAGGCGCTACCGACACGTTTTGTTAAAATCAGTTTAGTAGTGTTAATATTAGTTAGAAATATAATTAGTAGGTAATACATACGCTCATAGACGATTTTTTTTTATATTAGTCGGAATTAAGTAATAATTGTTTGGAAGGAGCTCTATTATTTTATGTTGTTTTTAGTACCTATGTGTTTGATTAATACATGATTAATTAATTAATAAAATGACCTAATTTAGGTATGTATTACTATACTAATATAACTTTTTTTAAAGCGTGTTATAAAATATAAAAAAAAAATACACTTCACGCCTTTAATCCCAAAGAGGGGTAGGCAGAGGCACTTGCTAAGCAAATACCCACGGTTCACCAAGCGTATTTAACCAACGTGACAGGGGGTGAGCCCATCGCCGTTATAGGGTTCACACACCTTGTGGTGTGCGGGTTTCATCACGATGTTGTCCTTCACCGTACGAAGGTTGCGTTGCGTACATAGGCTCTGAAAAAGAGTCCCATTGGTACACGTCCAGTAGCCGGACTCGAACCCGGGACCTCCCGGTTACAAGTCAATTGTCCGACCAACTGGACCACAGACGCTCTTTGTAATTAATTGTATGGTAAGCCGTAAACCGACATTGTAATTAATTGTATGGTAAGCCGTAAGTACTATAATAATAATAAAAAATATTGTTGAAGTTACTATGAAAAGTACTGTATGTTTCTTGTTAACGTAAGGTGTTGCTTACCTGAGTGGTACCTGGTTGGCTCTAGAAGTAGATATAGTGAGAGGCGCGGGTGAGGGCGCGGGGACGGCGGCGGCGGCGGCGGCGGCGGGCTCGTCCTCCGCCACGCGGATTGGTATGATGCGCTCCACTGACACGCCCCTGGAAATGGTTATTTGGATTGTAAGAATCTTTTGATCTACATTACAATATGCCCACGCGATGCAGTACATCCCAACGTGTGATTTCAAGCCGGTACGTCACGCCACATAGAATTACAGGCTTGAAACTTACCTAGCGATTGATTGAGGTAACGAGATGCGACACTAGCGACATCTCACAACAACAAGAACAACTATTTTCAGTTATAAGTTATTTTTCTCATTATTCTGTACTGGAAAAGCAGTATGCTTAATACATACATACATACATATACACTTCACGCCTTTTAAATCCCAAAGCGGGGTAGGCAGAGGCACTTGCTAAAGCAAATGCCCACAGTTCACCAAGCGTATTTAACCCAACGTGACACGGGGTGAGCCCATCGCCGTTATAGGGTTCACACACCTTGTGGTGTGCGGGTTCCATCACGATGTTGTCCTTCACCGTACGAGCGTTGCGTTGCGTACATAGGCTCTGAAAAGAGTCCCATTGGTACACGTCCAGTAGCCGGACTCGAACCCGGGACCTCCCGGTTACAAGTCAAGTGTCCGACCAACTGGACCACAGACGCTCGCAGTATGCTTCGCATCGAGTTAGTTGATGTTATAAGGAATAATGATACCTCTCTGTCTGCCTGTGGTCGCCGACGCGATGGCTGGCCTCGGTGCGGAAGAGACGCGGCTTGGTGGCGTCGGACGCGGGGGAGGGTGCGGGCGGGGTGAGCGGGGCGGGCGGGGGGGTGCGCAGCGCCGTGCTGCCGGCCGACGACGACCGCCCGTACGGCATCGGTGGCTTGCCTGCTGCGGAGACAACCTTCACTTGATACTTGTGTGTGACGATCTTTTCACACTGAATATGCATCTAGATTTATCCCTTGATTTATGTATGTGAGGTGCTTTGTTTATGCTTGCATTGTGATAATATGGAGCATTATCCATCACAAGACTGGGTTGTCTTAAATTCGGAGCAAACTTTTGTGGAATAGCCTTAAAAATATCATTGTAGTCAACATTATTATGTACAATTGGTTTTGGACAATTAATAATGGAATCGAAGACATTATATCAGTTATTCCATTAACTATAGTAATTGGATCAATTAGAGAAAGCCATTACTACAGAAGCGCTGCCGTAGCTTTCCCGGTCACTGTATCTCGTATAATTTCTCATATTCGTTATTTGAGTAATGCTGTGAATGAAACCATGTTCTAGATTGTAACAGCGAGAAAACACTTGTAGAGAAAAAAAATAGTAGGTAGCCTACTGTTGTGGTAGATTTATCAATGGTCACGATGGATCTCCTAATATCAGCTCTAAAGATAATCCACGACAATGAAGGAATTCAATGTAACAATTTCAACCAAAACAATATTTGACTGATACAGTCCATGTGTTAGTAAATTTTGAAAGCCAAAGCGTCTAGCGATAGTAGTTTCTTACCAATAAATATTGGTAAAATAGCTAATCATAGCATATCCACAGGTTAGTGCGGTGCGGTTTGCTACTAATTGGTTCCGTCTGTACTAGAGAAATATTGTAAAAATTTTGTACGTATTTTAAGGACCTAACAAGCCTACTACGTAGTATGTATTTGTTAAGATACATACCGTAAAAATTATGTAAGGTATAGGGTATTTCTTAATAGATTATTTGGCGATGGGCTGGCCCCGATAACCCAAATCGGTAATATTTGTCAATTTTAGATTATTAATTATCCAGGAGACATCAGGTCTAAGATCTGTCAACTCATTTGTGATTCATTAAGTGAGTGTTGCTTCAAAGTGCAACGCTTCAGAAAATAGTGTAATTTCCAGCATAAAGAAACATTTTAAGAAAAGTACCTAAAGATAAATAAATTTCTTTATCAAATAAATATTTTCCTACAATACTTTGATACCTACATATACTAAAAATAACCCAACACTTATATGGCCTTATCAATAAAAGCTGTAAAACATATAAGAAGCTTAACATAACTTGTGAATTGTGTGTCTGTAATAACTAAGGTACAAATAACACTGCGTTTATTGATAAGTACAGATACAGTATATACGGAACCAATCTCTATAACAATGGGTGCGATTAGTGAAGTAATAGTAACCAGTACGGATGGCCGACGAGATGATGTCACGTGCGACAGCCTTGCGCCGGTTGTCCTCGGCCTTCTCTTCCACCAGTTTAGCCATTGAGTTCTGTAGTGATCTGTAAATAAATAGGATGGTTGAATTAGTCTTGTATTTACTTGTAAGTATTATTAGTGTATTGTAACTATGTTGCAATAATAATATTATATAAGCTATACCTAAATAAGCACAAATGTGAATATTGTTGTGCCCTACAGGGTCCATAATTGTATTAAATTTGTAACATCTACTATAACATTATGGTAATGCAATAAAGATACTGAGTATTGAGTATTAAGTGTGCAATACTTGTAGCATTGATGTTTGCGTAATTTACAAGTCACTGTGTTTAGTTGGTTTACATTAGGATTGTAAGTGAAGGTACAATTGAGTTGCTTAGGGTGCTTATACATTGAAAAAATATAATTAGCAGTGAACGGTAAACGTCATTATTGAAATGTGATTGAGATATCCAGGAAATTTTCTTATCTTTCGAGACTTGCTAAAACAAATACCCACGTTTCACCAAGCGTATTTAACCCTACGTGACAGGGGGTGAGCTCATCGCCGTTATAGGGTTCACACACCTTGTGATGTGCGGGTTTCCTCACGATGGTATCCTTCACCGTACACGCGTTGCGTACATAGGCTCGGAAAAAGAGTCCTATTGGTACACGTCCAGTAGCCGGACTCTAACCCACGACCTCCCGGTTACAAGTCAAGTATCCTACCAACTGGACCACATATGCTCTTTTATCTATATTTCTATACTAATATTATAAAGAGGAAACCTTTGTTTGTTTGGTTGTAATGAAAAGGATCAAAAACTACTGGACCGTTTTTAAAAATTCTTTCACCATTCGAAAGCTACATTATCTACAAGTAACAAAGGCTATATTATTTTACCGCAAAATTCTCACGGGACGAAATAAAAAAGCGCGTGTAACACCGCGCGGTGCAGCTAGTGTTTTATATTTCAATTGCACCTTATTTTGTAGTATTGTTAAAAATGTCTTAAAGGTTACTTATTTGCAACTAAATATATACTACGCAATAAAATAAAATAAATAAATACTACGCAATAGTTACCTCCGAGCGTCGTGCAGCAGGGTGTGGGGGTGTGCGGGCGAGCGTCGCGCCGGCTCGCTCTCTGTCTTGCGCACCCCGCCGCGACCCGCCAGCGCTGACGTCACACCCGCCGCCGCCGTCGCCGTCGCCGCCGCCGCCACTGGCGCCGCCTGACACACACACATTCATGTAGTTAACAAGCGTGTTCTATACGGCACCACGTTGCTACAGTAAAAACTCAACCAAAACTTTTGAAAACAGTTATCAGCGCTCTGCCGTCAGACGAATAAATGGCGTAACATCACATTATTATCATGGGGATAAGTGCTATGTACAATTACTGAATGAGACTCTGATGAAAATTGTTATTCTTCGCCCAAAGCCAACATTCGTGTACTTTATCCGTTTGGTGGCTGCGCTCTGATATATTTTGTGATGCCTATTTTACAAATAACAGCGCTGCTCAAATGTGTCACATTTCAAGACACTAGTGATAGACTACGTTAGTTACGAAAAATCGAGTTGACAGTCCTAGACTGTAAACTGGTCGAGTAGTACATTATTAAAGAAAACTATTCCTTATTATTCCTTAGTCCCATTTCGAAACTAAATTCGGTATCTGACTATGGCACGAGAAAGGAAGGGCCAATTTCGATACTATCATCGACCTACAATACTACCTTACTAGCCTTACTATTATAAACATGAAGTGACGATCCCACGTCTACAAATACAATATTTGCATACAGATATCAAAGTGTACCTGCGGTGGTTCAATGCCAATCTGCTGGAGTCGCACAGAACTGGTGTCGATAGTTCTGTTTCCGGTCGAGACGGTTGGAGGTGGGACTTCGCGGTCTTCACTCGATGCTTTGGGCTTCGCTATCTTTGATACTGCTGCTGTGAAAGGTCAGATTAAGGTAATACAAGGGAGTTAACGTGTGTTTTAGTTTTAAGAATATAATTGACCAAGAAATTATTGTAAAACAAACTATACTATTCAATAAATTACCGACCGACGAAAAATAGTCGACTTTATACAAATATGTTCAAGTGGGGAATCAAATGAAAGGGCATCATTCAGGGATAATCCCACCACCACCCAAGCCCTGCCTGCTTCTCGGCGTACGGGCCATTCTACTTTTGCCTCTTTTCAATGCACACGTTTTCTTGACTCCATAAAAATTATCTTTATCCGTCGCTGTTTTGTTGCCAACTCTCCCCTTTCTGGGGCATCATGACACGAACATTTACAAACGGGGGTTGTTTAAAATTTACAATTTAATAGTGTTAATTCTACAGGTTGTCCATACTTTAAGTGAGCGCTTTTCTAATCCTTAACCCATAGGACCCACTGTACTCGGAGACTGACAAGTTAGTTTGAACTCTATTACCTACGTGGCAATAAAAGTCCAAATCAATTCAAGAGTATGTATTCTTCTGAGCGTTAATGGGTTAATAAAAAAAAATATCCATAAAATCTTCCGGTTCCGAATCCACTGCATATTTATAAACATAATATTATTTTCGATTAATTACTTTACTTGATTTGCATATCGATGGTTTCCAGCCAAAAAGGTCTAAGCGACATTTAAGTAATTTTACAGGAGAGTGGTTTATAGTTTAAATAAAGCTATGTTTTGGGAGAAAAACACATAATCCCTACCGCGTAAGCGACATCAAACTACGATACAGGTATGAAAACTAGACCAATCAACGTAGAGAAAAAAAGGCGATTCAAACTGCATACTCACTCATTTTGGACAAAAATGTCGCTTAGGCCTTTTTGGCTGGAAACCATCGATATGCAAATCAAGTAAAGTAATTAATCGAAAATAATATTATGTTCGATGTACAGTTTGAAAAGTTTTCATTAGTAGTTCATAGTACTAACCAGGTTTGGTCGCTGGGCGCGCGGGCTTGGCCTCGGGCGAGGCGGGCGAGGCGGGCGACGTGAGCGAGGCGCGCCGCTCGAACTGTTCCTTGAAACTGCCCACGTTGCCTCCTGCGTGTCACACGAACAATTAATATTGTGAAAATATTTTCACGAATCACGAATTAGTGATGTCTCGTAAAGGGCACGGACCCGTGCTTTACCTCGCTGTTTCACCTGGTTGAAGCACGGGGTATGCACGGGTTGCGTGTTTCACCCAGGTAAATCACTGGGTGTTCATTAGAACTCATACAAATAATATATCTATAGAACGAAAATATATCTATTAAAAATATTTTTAAAACAAAATGCTTTTACTTAAAGACTTCAGCACACGGTTGTACTTCGTGTCATTACTTTGGTGTCATTGTCGGTTTCCTAGTACATATCCCGTGCTTCACCCAGATGAAACAGCGAAAAACCTCGTAACGAAACCCTTATGGCGACACTATAAGGGTTACACACTGTCAATAGGGAGTGAATCTATACGATCAGGACGAGATTTGTGGCAGTCGTAGATTGGCAATATGACGCCCATGCATTAAGTTACATTCGGGACTTTTACAGCTAAAGTATTCCCTCAATGCTAATGCTAAGCTTGAGCTTATATCCAGTCTTTATACCACTTAAAATATATCATACAATGTCAGTGAGTGTTTCATCAAAAAAAAAATTCTATTTGCAATCCTGTTATCTGTAGAATCTCCTATTTACCATGTTAGTATCACAACATCGACAACGACCATCATTGTATGAATTGTCAGGAGCCCATTACCTTTACCTGGCATAGAGAGCTTCTTGGGCTTAGGAGCTGCGGCGGCGGCGGCGGGCTCTTGCTGTTTGAGACTCAGTGACGTCAGCTTGTCTGTAGCTGTTGATACTGGCGATGCTTTCACTTCCTCCTGCGAGAGTGGAAAAAATGGTTCTTAACACTGTACAATACGACGATCGGATACTTGACTAGTAACCGGGAGGTCGTGGGTTCGGCTACTAGACGTGTACAAATGGGACTTTCTTCCATCTATCTTTTCAGTGATTATGTACACAACGCAACGCTCGTACGGTGAAGGACAACATCGTGATAAAACCCGCACACCAAGCGGTGTGTGAACCCTATAACGGCGATGGGCTCCCCCTGTCACGTTGGGTTAAATGCGCTTGGTGAACCGTGGACATGCTACAAAAATTCCATCTAAAAAAAGAAGAATTACCTTAACTTCCTCCTGTTTTTCAGGAGAACCTTTCTCCTCCTTAGTAGGTGATGACACTTTCTTCTTAGCCACGACTCGCGGTTTAGCTCCCGTTGATTTCTCTTCTTTCAATTCTTTCGGCACTTCCTTCTCAACCTCTTGCACTTGTGACGGCGCCGGGGATATTGTCATTGTGGCAGACGACTTCAAGGTCGGTTGACCCTGGAAAACAAATTAGTGTTGATATTATGTCAACCTTTATTACTCTTGCGACAAAGTATATTCTCTATCTGTAAGATTGTTCTGCATTTGTTCCTTTCGTCTGGTAAAAGTTAGAGAGATATATCATGAGAGTCTAGGGTAGTCTAGGGGTCTAGGTTCTATTGAACAAGTAATTGATAATTACATATCAATTTCATCAATAGTGCAAGGACTGCTCAAATAACACAGCAAAAACAATTAAACCAACGGTATTTCTTACAATAATCAGCATAAAAGGCGACCCAAGGGGTGTCCTGGGTATCCCGAAGGTTGGACTTTTCTCCAATATCCCTAATATTAATATAAAAGTGACCCTAGGCAGACCACAGTCAGGTTCTGCCACAACTTGCAGCAACGAAGCCACAATTGTCAGTAAACTAGAAGGCATCACGATACAGAAGGTTCTAGGCATCACGATACAGAAGGTTCTATCAACTCCTTTAAGTGATTAAGAAGTGAGTGTATGTAGCGTGTATGTTACCGTTTGTTCAGCGGGCGGCGAGTCCGGCGGCAGCAGGTCCTCGGACACCAGCGTCGCCGTCGACGACGACGGGATTCGCCCCGAGCTGAGGACAGTATCAAATTGAATTTAAGTTTGAAGTACTGAACAAGTGTGCTCCATCGTAGACCACATCGCTGCTTAACATCAGGCAGGATGGCGGTCAAACGCTTGTTCATAGTGATTTAAAAAAAAGGGCCATTATACAACTTTCCTCAAGTAACAATAAGTCATAAACGAAAAAAAAAAATTCACCTCTTCATATAGGTAAAGTGACCGATCAGCTGATTGCCACTTGAAATTAAGAGCAAATTTGTTTCTTGTTTATGACATAGCGCGTTCCTTGGGGAAAGTTATTCAAATTCTAAATTCAAAATAATTTTACCTTGTATATCTGACGGATCGAATAAGTTTGAACGTTGACTTTTTTCCGTAAAGTATTTGTCTAATCTGGCATGTCGCAACCGATAATACGCGATACGTTTGCCGTCAGATTTGTAACTACACTAACAGTTAAAATATTGAGTATCTCTACAAGCTTTCTTTCTATTGACAGTGTTAGAGTAGTATAGGCAATAGGCATAGTTGCTTCTCAAGCTACTGACTTGCATGTCTAACAGCCCAATTAAATACTTTTGCGCAAAACGTCGCTAGGTGGGAAACGGATAAGCTGCTCCAACGTTGTTAGTAAAAAAGAGACAGCGCTTCCGATGTACAGGAAGTACTTAGCGAATCGTAAAGAGTAATACGATTATTTCCCCACTTTGGTTGTAAATTACTATTAAAACATGTAATCACTGGTTCTGCATGTAAGATTTCCATAATACACATTCGAATCTGCCAAAAATAATCGATTCGATATTAATTTATAGTTCTCGTTAGGTCTACGTTAAGTTATGGGTAGGAGAAAACTAGCTCGCCATGTACAAAAAAACATATATCCATAAATCTCAAGAACAAATATTTAAGTGACAGATGCCACTAACTTAGCACAGCTCATTTCCATATTTGAGAGAATTAAGACAACTTACCTAGCCACTCGCTCCTTCTTCCTGTGCAGTCCGGATTGTGAAGCAGCTAACTCGAGGCGTCGCTTGTTGTCCGCCGCTACTATGGTGCGAGTTGGTGACGGCTTTATGGCGTCCTCGCCGCCCTCTGAATACATAAGTTACGGAGTTAGACCGTTGAGTTGAGATTAGTGTGAGTACGCCAAACAGATTAATTGTGGAGGTAATTTTACTTTCTAAAGTAATCATTCAATGAAGTAGACAAATAACAAATTATTGAAATACAGTAGCTTTCCGCCCGCGTCGACTTCGGTTATATTGCGGTATAAAGGACAACTATAAGAAAACTTTATCATTCTTACGGAAAAATCCAAGTTTCCCTCGGGAATATACATTTTTCCCGGGATTTACTTTTAATCCCTATCCTATTTTTTAGTCCGGACTTCCAACTTTACGTATGCAAAATTTCAAAGCAATCGGTTCAATAGTTATGACGTGAAAGCGGAACAAACAAACAAACTCACTTTCCGATTTATAATATTAGTAAGGATGTTAACTAATGTAAAAATTGCATTACCCGCAACAAGGTCCAAAATCCTCTTTTCAGCGGAGTTACTCGGCTCGACCGCCATAGACGTGGAGCTCGTCAGGTCGGTGCAACTCTCCGTATCCGCTGCCATTTCATTCTGCAAAAAAAAAATTCCTATTATTGACAGCGGTTTCGATTCTTGCCTTCAACATATAACATTTTTTGTATGTCTTGCGTAGCCACGTAGGTTTTTAAACGTAATTGTACCTCAGTTTGCGCCACTCAGACTTGTTGCAATGAAGTATAAACTAGCTCCTACAAAGAAACAACAGTATAAAGCGCAGTGTAATGTGCTTTTCGTTGAAACTAGCGACATCGCACTAAACGTGATATAACAGGAAATCATAGCGTGTGGGTAAATGATTTCCGACGATTTTGGCGCTATGTAGTATTTTTGTCGTACATACCAGAGTTTCTGGCATACTGTTATTAATTTAATTAATCCTGTTCATGTCGAGAAAAACAAAGTAGCACATCACCTAAACGCTACCTATCTGTTAACCTCATAAAGGCTTAGGCATCGCATATACAACATTAAGTCAAAATGTTGACGAAACTCTTAGCACAACAACTTTCGCTGAGAAACCCTAAGTCAAAAACAAAAAAAAAACATCAACATCTTCACTTCACTTCGATTTCCACTTTATTTTAAGGAGGTTTTTTTTCGTTTCTCACATAGGGTTTCTTAAGAAAAGTTGTTTAGTATCATGATACATGCCCATGGACAGAGGGACATTATCGAGTTTCGCCAACGTTTTTCATTTAACATTGTATGTGCGAAGTTGCAATGCTGTTTTACATATTCGCTCATTTACTGCAACAACCCGACATCTCACAATGTGACACTGTTGAAATAACAGTCTTATTACTATTACTTTTCACAATAACAAAATATTTTGAAATATCGCGTTGTTGCAGTAAATGAGGTATACACACATCAAACGTGTCTATGGATCAAGTACATTGTAGAAGATTGCAATCAAGAATATATTTTACAAAAACTGAATTCATTCATAATTTATTCAAAATGTGGTGATAAATCATTGATATTGATACAGCCATGGGGAATTAGGTAGGATACCAATCCAGAAGATTAGATTTGATTGCAATAAATTAGATTTTTTTTAGAGCTAAAAATGTTCTCGATCCCTAGACACTTTTGATGCGTGTATGTGGCATATCTCTATGGAGACCATAGAGAGCGAGAGAGGCGTGTGGTATAGAGATAGAGGGAGACAGACAGACCTGTGAGGGCGCGGGCACGAGCACGTTGGCGGCCTGCGCGGCGGGCGGCGCCAGGCTGAGCAACAGGTCGAGCCGCACCGGGGTCTGCGCCGCCAGCGCCTCCGACTCTTCCAGGCACGACGACGCGCACCCAGAGTTCACCCATCTGACAACGTACCGTTCGTTCACATCTCAACATCATCATTGCAATACTGCAGCGGCGTGCACACCAAATAGGCAAAAAGACACTGCCTAACTTAGTATTTTGGTTCATCATCATCATCAGCCCACTGCTGGACATATGTTCGTTCACATCTCAACATCATCGTTGCAGTACACAGTGGCGTGCACACCATATAGGCAAAAAGACACTGCCTAACTTAGTATTTCGGTTCATCATCATCATCAGCCCATACTTGTCCACTGCTGGACATATTCAAATTCAAATTAATTTATTTGTGAATCACATGTGGGTACATAGTACAGGTAGAAGGTCAATAACATGGTATCAATGTGTTCTGCTCTTAGAAGCATACAAATGTTCAGTGTTAGCTCTGTTAGTGTTACATGATTACATAATATTTTGGTTACCCGACCTAATAATAGAGTTATTGCTAGATCATTTTTTGTTGTACTCACGACATAGGTTTACGAAGGTCCTGTGTTTTGTGGGTGAGTAGATAGGTACCTGTATTTTGTAATGACAAGTTACCTATACATAGGTGTCAATCCTTGGGGATGAATGCCTACCTTGTCGTAAAAGCCAGTGCACGCCACTGACAATACATCTATATTATATAAAAGAAACTCGAGTTCGTTACACTATTTCTAAATCAAAAGGGCTGAACGGATTAGACTGAAAATGGTGGGGAGATGGCTTAAGGCCAGGAGAAGGACATAGGATACTTTTTATCCTGTGAGTTGAGTCCTGGATGTGGTAGTTTGTTTGAAATATCGAAACCACGCGAATAAAATCGCGGGGCGTCCACTATTATGATTATATAACATTATATTTGTCTACATGTGATCTTGTAATGGTCTTAGAAACGTTGTTGGGCTCGTCAAAATTAACAACTTTTACTAAAGCTAGCTTTTACTAAAAATATTCCCAACATTGTCGGGAATATTTTTATTTTCGAAATAGAACATTTTTGGCTAATGATTTTGTTTACATTTTATATAGTGACCGATTTTTCACCGTTTTGTCACCGCATTGACTCCATAGTAAAGTTGTTTATGTTGCCGAGATCAACGTTTCTAAGACCATTGCTCGGAGTTCTTTTACACGCAATATAGTGCTAAGAATCTTCCTTAATTAATTAAGTACTAACGCTGATCCATACATACTATGTACTTTCATAAATAGTTAACAATCACTCTGATATTTAACGACGACTATATTAGTTATAACATACGTGCAGCTGTTTAGGAATTGCGGTTTTTGATGATCCTACGGGAACCAAATACAATTCTGGGATAAAAATTAGCCTAATGTTATTTCGGTGTGTAAGATATCTGCGTGCCAAATATCAACAAAATCTGTCCAGAATTTTTGACGTGATACGCGGACAAACAGACAGAGAGATTTTTTTTCCAAAAACATGAAATTCGGCTTCTGTAACGGGAGCTTGAGATACTCTATTGGTTTTCGTGTAAAAAGAATCAATGTACAGTTTTGGACCTTGAACAGTTTTACTATATCGCATAGTTAGAATAAAAAGGACCCAATACGAAACATGCCGATTTTGTAATTTAAGTTTTGTATCTTAGTTTAGGTTAAATTTCATATAATGACACATTTTGTTTTGTGTCACATTTGTTCTTACTGTGCGATATATTAGTTATCAGTTATAACAATAACATTTCTCTTGTGTCTATTTACTGTCGGCCTACGTGTTAAATACTATTATCACACTTACATAGTACTCATAATAAAGTGCAATTGACGATAGCATAAAATTACCTATATCCTTATAAAACGTAACAAGGATTTATAGCGTTCATTTAGCTCACAGTAGGTAACTAGACTATATAAACTCAATACATGTTCAACAGGCATACATGAACGCGTATCGTGCGCGTCGCACGCCGTTTATTATTATAATGGCGACAACCTCGTATTAAAGTAACTAACAGTGTCTAATTAATTGACTATTAAATATGCAGATGGTCGCCGGTGTGAGTCGCGAGCATATCATTCTGCGTCGCATATTGCAAATTGAACAATCTCTCTTTTACAGCGGTTAAATATTTTATTTAAGTTTTTTTTGAGAACTTGCCAAACCGGCACCGTGGCGCGGACAATGCTACAAGGAATTTTAGGTGCGGGTAAAACTGCCATTTATTCTATGGAGCTATAACTGTACCGCGTTGTGTTACTCCGGTTTTTTTTTCGATCCCGTGGGAATTTCTGCACGAAATATAGCTTATGTTACTGGGAGACAATGTAGCATGTAGGTGAAAGAATTATCGAAATACGGCCTGTAGTTTTTCAGATTATTCGTTACAAACATATATACAAAAATACAATTTCTTCCTCTAAATAATATTAGTAGAGACGGCGTTACTGAACAATTATACGTTTGTCCTTTTCTTTCCCTAAGAAAAGTGAGAGAGAGAGAAACTTCTTCGGTACAACAAATGGAAGCACTCTCGGTAAGTGCTTAATATTCAATGTGATTTGAAGACAAGATAAAAACCTTACAAATAATCATAAAATAATACCCAATAAACAGAGTGTAATAAATCTGCATCCTTTCACAATTTGTCCTTCTTTAGTTTGTTTGTCTTATAGGCTCTATAGGTAATAAAAACTAGTTAGTTATCGATAGAAAAATAAGTATGTTGCAGCACACAGATATACTCACGGATGATCGCAAATGTAAGCGATGTCTGCACGTTTCTCGGGGTCCACTGTCAACATGTCCCGGATTAGGGGGGATGCAGCTGAAATGAGAAATTAAACTTAGCAAACTAAGCCAATATAACTCTTATTAACATGTGTTCTAAGAGGAATTTTCTACGTTTATTTGAAGAATTCACTTAAATTACACTATCGAGCTCCGTAAATAGTAGCAATTCCAAAAGAGATATTTCTTTTCCTGATATCTTCAAATTTAAACATAATTTGTATAGTGTTTATACAACACTAAATTAAAAACATTAAATAAATATAAATAAATAATAATTTTACAATAACACACACATTGCCTTCATCCCATGTTAAGTAGCTAAAGCACTTGTGTTATGGAAATCAGACAACGAGATATATTTACTTAAATACTCTTTTTTTTTCTTTTAAATACATACTTATATAAATAAAACACTCAGACACATCCAACAAGGACTTAAAAGCTCATCACCTAAATACCTGCCAGCGGTGGGAATATAACCCACGACCCTACGGAGCAGAGGCAGACATGCTGACCACTACACCAACGGGCCCGTCAAACATTACCGAAATAACTCTTTTCAAAGAACTCAATACTCAATATATTTATTGCGTTCCACAATGATCTTAAGAGTTGTTAGTTATGTTTAAGTGGACGCTGATACAGCATTGTGGACGCTGATGGGCTCTTCTAACGTATTAAAACTATAAAAGAAATGTACCTCTTTATACAAACTTACCGATCGAAATATACTTACTTAAATATTTTTTTTTTCTTTTAAATACATACTTATATAAATAAAACACCCAAACACACCCGACAAGTAATTCATCATCATCTAAATACCTGTCAGCGGTGGGAATCGAATCCACGACCTAACGGAATAGAGGCAGAGATGTTGACCACTGCACCAACGGGCCCGTCACACATTGTACAAGTACGCGTTAGTCTAAATAGATAGAAAATAATTACTAGATGGGTTCTTGGGCTCGTAGTAATCGCCGTGGCTGATCTGTCTGACGAGCCGCTTGAAGTTGGAGCCGTCGAAGGGCATCGCGCCGTACACCAGCGTGTACAGCAGTACGCCTAGAGACCAGCAGTCCACCTGGAGGAGGAAGGTTTTATGAGTTATATAGAACAGTTCACATCTTGTATGTATATTTTTCAGATTTATGCATTATCCATGTTATATGATCACTTCATTATTGCATTGGTGCGAACTGTCAAAATTGTTTGGAATATTTTTTATTTATTTAGCCTGGGTTGTTTCTCACTGCTGGGCAAAGGCCTCCCCCCAGGATATCCACTTCTCTCTATTATGGGCCACCTCTTGCCACCCCGGTAGATGTGGATCCAAGTCAAATAAATGATTTTTTTACTACCAATATACTAACTGTAACTTGTTCACTATTTCGTAATTTCCAATCATTTGACATTTCTTTAAACGTAACGTAAGCGTACATACAGATTATATATCATACATACATACATACACTTCACTTCACGGCTTTTAATTTAAAAGCGGGGTAAGCAGCAGCACTTGCTAAGCAAGTGCCCACGGTTCACCAAACGTATCCAATTCTAGATCTATATATTTTAGAACTAAATTAACAGACGTTTTTTGTACTTCCCCGTTGCCGAGTGCGACAGAACAACAAAATTACCAACAGTATTACGTGAATCTGCTTAAAACATACATTTACATGTTCTCGTAAATTTATAAAATACTTTAATTTAAAATAGCCTCATTCTTCTTCACCAAACAAGACATTAGCAAATTGATGAGTCTGGCTGATGATGACGTATTTTGTAGCTTACCTCGGGTCCGACGTAAGGTGTTCCTTTGACGATTTCGGGCGAAGCGTACAGTGGCGAGCCGCAGAACGTCGACAACAATGATGACTCTTTGAACACATTTGACAGACCGAAATCGGCAATCTGAAAAATATATAAAAGTTTTACATATCAAAAAAGTAAAAGCAGGGACGAACTATAGTAGCTTAATAATCGGTATTAAGTAGCCCTAGCACGCAAGAAAGATGCGGACACAAATGCGCGTCGTGACTGGCTGTTATGTCACGCTTCGTGCGACTCAGCTTCTTATAACAAATCGCAGTGCGTTATATCTCTTGTCAATTTTTTTTTGTATCGCTGTGCTAGGCGGTAGACAGCTTTCATATAGTTTGTATTTTATTCACATACACGGTTAATGCAAACAAACGTTACTTGAGCAGCGTCTGCGCGGGTAGTTTCTGAAGTCGTGACTATACGATCCACAACCGATTTTTGAAATGTATGGTTATTTGTAATAATAATCGTGGTCGTATTTTTTGCCTATCACATAATTTTCCCCATTGGGGGAATGACTTTTATTTTTATAGTAACACTAGTGGACTCGATGTATGTAATTTTTTTCTTTCGTAAGAACCTTCTGCTGTCATTAGTAAGCACAACAAAGGACTAATTAGCGAAATCGGTCCACCCGTTCCGGAGTTATAACATTACAACGAAAAGTGGCATTGATTTTTATATTTATATAGTAATATGTACCAGATCCGCTTAAGCCAATCGTTTCCTTTAGGTTACTGGGGTTCTAGTGTTTGTGTTAGTGATTCCTGATCAAACATCCACAAGAAAACATTTTTGACACATAGCCCTCTACGCTGGTTATTCATATTTCACGAACAACTGACCAGATCAGTCCTACCCATGGTCAACCATGTTTTCTTTTGCACGTTTGGCCAGTGGAGTCGTACGGTTACACAAAGACAAAGAAAGAAAATACTTTACCTTAGCACTACCAGTTTCGTCTAATAATACATTTTCCAACTTTAAATCTCTATGGCAAATCTTATGTATATGGCAATAGTAGACTGCAGTTGCAATTTGACGGAATATTCTGCAAAAGAAATATGTAAATTAGTGCATCACTTGAATATATACATATTTTTACGCACAATCAGTAGTGCAAAGTCAGAGTTAGATGTTTCGCACTGACTTCGCTGGAAGTAAGCTAATACGTGACAACGATTATTGCGCTACTGACAAAACGTACTCTACTTGAAATTAATGTATCCCCAAGTACTGATTGACGCACACACATAGGTAACTTTAAAATTGACGAGTTATCAATATTTTTAACACAAGTGTCAAATGCCACGTGCTATAAAACAATATTAAGAAGTGCAGTAAGGGTTTCGTTCAGTCAGTCTTTGGAAGTACATAGGTGAAAATGGCATATGACACAAAAAGGCGAAAATGAATAAATATACGTTAAATACATACAGTTACTTGTACAACATCGTAAATAAGTAAATAGTAATTGTAAAAATATCCGTATCGTTCATACTTATTAGCAGATAAGTATGTAAATATTTGGTATCCTATCTAGAATGTTTTTTTAACGTTTAGCATAATATAACTATAACACTTTTAATGTTCGTTTTTAATATGAAATATTAGTGGAAGCAAGTTTATTCGCGTTGCTTCACTATTTCATACAAAATATAACGACCTCTATATAGTCACCTGTCCCACAGGATCAGGATACAAAGTATCCAATGTCCCTCTCCTGGTATTAAGATACCCCCACCAATTTTCAGCCTAATCGGTTCAACCGTTCTTGATTTATAAATAGTGTAACTAACACGACTTTCTTTTATATACATAAGATTTATTCTGGGTATCGGTTTAATTTGCTCAACGTTTCGGAACAGTTACATGTGCCGTGGTCACGAGCGAATACTGACTGCTTCTCTTTGAATAATTTCGCGCCGTGATACCCGGTATAAACATTTAAATACTTTTTATAGTTTTATAACACATAATTACCTACCTAACCCCCTGTTAGGTCAAGTCGGCTACACTCCCATACACACGACGTGCATTGCTGATTTCGTTGCTATTGTAAAAATGCGATGCACATTGTTTATCGCCATGATGCCAGTAGGATGCAAACCACGAGAGTGTAACAGAATTGCCCCCCCAGGTCACTAAATCCCAAGCTGGTCTTGGAACAAGAAACGACGAGCTAAAGGGAAATTCGGGTCTAGTCTCAGTTGTGGAGTTATACAAAAGTCAACCTTTACATGCACATAATATGGGCCGTTTTAATGTTGAACTTATTTTGACAGGTGCCAAATTGATTTGTTACTTCAGCACCACCAAATAAGGTATATTTTATACTAGTTGTACTGCGCGGTGTTACTCGCATTACATATACTGCCATGGAATTTTTTTTAGATCATTTCAAGATTAATAATTATTTCCTACATGTATTTTTGTTATCTTGAACCGTTTTCAAGGATTATTAATTTTCCCCGTATTTGTCACATTTTCCATTATTTCTTCGCTCGTAATAGTTGCAGCGTAATGCATAGCCTAAAGCCTTTCTAGATAAATGGTCTATTGACACCAAAATTAATTGTACAATTCGAACCAGTAGTTCCTGAGATTAGCGTGTATAAACAAACAAACTCTTCAGCTTTATAATATTAGTATAGATTACCGGTGGTTAATGTAAAATATACTTTATCTGGTGGTGTTAAAGTAAATAATAACCAATCAACTAAAACTAGATCGATATTCGATGTTTACGGGAAGTATTATTGGACGAATGGTTCGTCACCAATGACGATACCCTCCATGTATCTAAACCTCTGACGTGAGTCAGGTTAAAAATGACCTAGGAAGCATCATGTCTCTTATGCTTCTGTCCACAATATTCAACCCTAATGAATTTCGATTACATGTTGATTCTGTCCTTGTCTAGTGACTTAATAAAGTAATAGGATACAACTACAAAATCACAGTATTTCAAGTATAATCTAAAAGCTAATGAACTGAATGTAATGTGTGTATCAACAATAAAAAAAACGTACTATCATAACCTCCTTGTAGCGGAAACACATACTACAAAAAAAAATACTAATTACTATTGAGCGTCATAATACGAAGCTAATGTTTGAACAAATAACACATTTTACAGGTTAATTACATTACAAATCATTAAATATCGGTGCCTTATATACGCATGTCAATATGTTGAATGTACATGAACATTTCAGTGCTCGGATTTAAATTGCAAATGGCCGTACGCGGCAGTGACAGCCAGTCAGCATGCTATTGTGAATTGCAGCGAAGTTGCCACAAATTTTAAATCCAATTGTGCCCCAGTTTGCAGTTGGTTTTGCTTGTTTCACTTGAAGTCGAAATGCAGTTTTGAATATATAACATTCATTGTTTACGACGACAAGAATATTTCGAAATTATTTTTATACGTACATATTGTTACGTACGTGGGGGGGTGGGTACCGATAGAAAAATGACACTTGTACGAAAATCAAGAATTACACTTTATTCCGGCACTGTAATTACACAAACTAATTACAATAGTTAAACTAAGACCGCTAATAAACACTTTTACAATCACACAATCACTTGTTATCACTCTTTAGTTTTCTCTCTTGATGTTCACTATATCGCTGTTTAGTTGAAACTGTCCCGCCGACTCGATCGTCGCTCTTTATATACCAACGGTACACAATCCAGAACATTCGAGTAGGTTCAGGTTCATTCTCGAGTCGACTTCTAATAATAATAATTAAATACCTACTTGTGGTGCCTCGGCCGCTCGCGTGTTTATACCTACTCCAACAGTAGGTAAGTAGATTTATACCTACTTGTGAGTCGCTTCGACGGCTCGCGTGTTTATACCTACACCCAACAGTAGGTAAGTAGGTGTATACCTACTTGTGGTGAGGTAAGTACTTGTGGCTTCCGAATATACCACACTTTTCTCGATCTTTCGAGATCCTTCTACTACATTCTGACGCATATAGGCACTGTGTAGTGGTTTGTATGCGTCGACTTGGATACTGGAATGTCCTTTTAGGCCTCTCGAATGTTCGACGTACCTCTACGGCATTCTAGCCGTTGTTTCTCGACCCCGGGGCGTAACACTACCCCCTTCTAAAACGTGCTCGTCTCGAGCATGATTATCTCCATAGTATCGGGCCAGCCGGTCGACGTGCACAACCTGGCATGGACTGCGATGGGTTCTCTGTATCCGATACGTGACGTCGTTAATCCTGGTCACTACCTTATATGGTCCGTCCCAACGACGATGTAGCGAGTCACGCAACCACACTAGGGAACCCTCCTCGAACTGCGATTTATTAACTCTCCAGTCATGTTGCTGCCTCGTCGTGTTTCTGTTCCATAGTCCATTATAACGAACGCCACTACGTATCTCTTCCAGCCCTTTGCATTTATCTTCAACGGTATCCGTAACGGGACGCTTGTTTACCAAGTCCCCCGACATCCGTAGCTTCCTCCCAAGGTTTGCGCTATCGGCGCTTCCATGGGCCCTTTACCTTTTTGGACAACTGGACCGCAAATGCCCGCGTTCACCACACTGATAACAACGCGGTACATACTCGCGGTCACGGAAAGGCACTTCACTCGCACAAACCTTTTTCACTGAAAGTGGCTTCGAGTCACGACGTACGGCCTCCACCTCCAATGCATGAGCTACTGCATCCTTCAAACTTTCATGATGCCCCAATCGAACAGCAGCTCTTACTTCCATATCACGAATACCATCGATGAAAGCTTGAAGTAGCATGCTGTCTACCAAAGAGGCGGATGCCGCCTGGTACGCCTTTCTCACCAATGTCTCTATCTCCAAGGCCCACTTCTGCAGAGACTCGTTCCGGCCCTGGCTGCGATCATTCAGCTGTGCTCTGAAAACGTACTCCAAATGTCGGTCTCCATAACGAGTCTCCAGCGCCTCAAGTAGGCGGCCATATGTCCTCTCATCACCTAAGACTTCCAGTACAGCGAGAGCTTCGTCTCGTAGAGCCAGTGTGAGTGCTGTCTTCGCCGCCTCTTCACTCCATCCATTGGCCTGACAGACAGACTCGAACTGCAACTTGTACGCATTCCACGAGGAAGTACCGTCAACCGGAGGTACCTTGAAGTTCCCACATGCCGGTACAGAGACCTCGGACCTGCTGGTTCCGGCAGCCATCTTAACCTCCAATTTCCGCAAACGGTTCTCAAAGCCCTCCACCTTCTCATTGATGCCATGTAGACGATTCTCGAATTTGATGTCCATATCGGCTAGTTTCCCTTGTATTTCCGTTATCTCATTTTTCCATTCTGCAATGGCCTCTCGCACTTCACGGAGCATGCACGACTGTTCCTCCTGTCGATTGCACAATTTCTTATAAGTATTGTTCCTCTTGGGTCTCTCTGGCTTCCCGCTGGCTGATACACAGCTTCATGTACTGCTCCTCCTGGGCTTTGGCTTGTCTCTCCTGAGCTTCCCGGCTTTCATTAAGGGCTCGAGACTGTTCCTTCAACAAAATCAGGATAGTGTTGAGGTCAATCTCGGCCTTCGGCCTTGGTGACGATGCCGGTGGAGTGACAGTAGATGAACCAGCCACGACTGCCGTAGAGCCCTCTGCTGCACGTTGGCTCCGGGTCTGGACGCCCTCCGGTTCTTGTTCTCGTGGAGTGATAGGCATTTTCTATCCCACTTCTGACACCAAATGTCACGTACGTGGGGGGTGGGTACCGATAGAAAAATTGCACTATTACGAAAATCAAGAATAACACTTTATTCCGGCACTTTAATTACACAAACTAATTACAATCGTTAAACTAACACCGCTAATAAACACTTTCACAATCACACAATCACTTGTTAACTCTCTTAAATTTTCTCTCTTGATGTTCACTGTATCACTGTTTAGTTGAAACTGTCCCGCCGACGCGATCGTCGCTCTTTATATACCACGGTACACAATCCAGAACATTCGAGTAGGTTCAGGTACATTCTCGAGTCGACTTCTAATAATAATAATTAAATACCTAAACGGCGCGTCGGACGGCTCGCGTGTTTATACCTACTCCAACAGTAGGTAAGTAGATTTATACCTACTTGTGAGTCGCGTCGACGGCTCGCGTGTTTATACTTACACCCAACAGTAGGTAAGTAGGTGTATACCTACTTGTGGTGAGGTAAGTACTTGTGGCTTTCGAAATATACCACACTTTTCTCGATCTTTCGAGATCCTTCTACTACATTCTGACGCATATAGGCACTGTGTAGTGGTTTGTATGTGTCGCCTTGGATACTGGAATGTTCTTTAGGCCTCTCGAATGTTCGACGTACCTCTACGGCATTCTAGCCGTTGTTTCTCGACCCCGGGGCGTAACAATATTAACAAATTGTTGAGTACAGGTACATCCCTATGTATGTGCATATATGTCACATCAATTTCCCAGAGGTCTAGGTTAGGTCAATAGAATATTTCTAGAATAAATATGAAAAAAAAACGAATATATTTCTCGTTCACGCGTCACTGATCAAGACAAACATAAAAAATAAGTGGATCAATCAAGTCATTGCCATTCTCGAGAAATTTAATATTAGTATAAAAATTATGTAAAGCCACGATCTGCCTTCTTCAATATCTACAGCCAAAGAGTATTTATTTCCTTTATAAATAGCAAGGGAACACCGAGTACGCGCCCACTCAATCCGCGTACGTCGTGAGTAAGTCACAGATCTATTACGGATTCACACCTTGAAAAAATTTAAAGCTTTCCAGTTAATCTGGTTTACGAGCATCGTTCACTGGATGCTCTTAGATGTCTTGAAATATAAAAGGACGACCTAAAAAAGGATTGATAGCACGAAAATGTTCGTAGCGCAAGTCGAGAGGACGGATGACACCTTCTTTTTGAAGCGACTTCTAAAATGGAATCCTTCACAATTCTATTTTTTTAAACAGTGAACAAGCGTTTGACCGCCGTCTTGTCTGATGTTAAGCAGCGATGTGGAATTTGACCGTTTATACACCTTTTATGTTCGTCGATAACTTCGTCTTTTACAAAGCGATTTTTGTTGGAAAGAATACAAATGTCAATGGTGTCAGTGGCCCCATCATAAGCAAGTCAGTGTTTGATGATGGCAGAATTTTAAAAATACTAGTGGACGCCCTGCGATTTCATTCATGTAGTTTAGTAGTACCTGCATCCTATATTTCTAACTTGAGTCTGCTCAAGTTAGAAATATACTGCGTCTAACTTGAGCGGTTTAGATTTTTCATACAAAAGTATTTTCCCGTTAATTCCCGTTCCCGTGGAAATTTCTGGATTCCTTTCTTAGTGCACCCCTACGGTACCTAAGCTACGATCGTTCAAATTTATAGTAAATTTATAAGTGCCTAAGTTTAGCCGTTTGGGCTGTGCGTTGATATTTCTGTCAGTCAGTTTCTCCTTTTATATATTTAGATAAAACAAAGTCGCCTCCTGTTGTCTGTCCCTGTGTATGCTTAGATTTTTAAAACTACGAAACGGAATTGAATGCAGTTTTCTTTATTAGATAGAGTGATTCTAGAGGAAGGTTTATATGTAGAACTTTTTTAAATTAGGGATGAGTTAAAGTATTATACACGTAAGAATAAACAAATATAATCAGAATACTCCGAACTGCTAAGCTATCAGGAGTTACACGTGTTATTGTGAGTCAACCCTAAAAGATAGACATATGTTGTGGAGGGATATATTTTAAACAATTTTACATAGAATATTTCCGTCATATATGATTTCTATGTAACTTTAACCATTAAGGCTGCACACGCGACGGAAGCTTAAAAATGAAGTAACTTCTCCCGTTTTCCCGAAATTTCCCTTCACGCTCCTATTGATTGTAGCGTGATGAAAAGTATATAAAATATATTTCATGTACAGAATTGACCTCTCTACAGATTTATTATAGGTATAGATATACGAGGCTCACTTTTTCAGTTCTGTCGTTAACATACTTTTTAATGTTTTTGAATTTGGAACCGTAACTTTTTAAATTCAGTTTGAATTCAGAATCTCAAGAAATAAAATATAAAAGCTGTATGTCAAATAGTTTTTGTACAGTGAGCGTTCAAAGTCGTTGTGTCGCTTGTGAAAGTGGAGTTTACGAAAGAAAATTTTCGAGCAATATTTTTTTACAACTTTCGCAGGGGTTTAACCCGGCTTCAATGCCACGAAGAGTTCGTTTCGGTGTTTAAGGATAAAGCCCCTTCCTTGAGGACCGTGGAACGCTGGTATCTAGATTTGCGACGTGGAAGCACTAGTCTCCAGGACAGGCCAAGGTCGTCCAAAATCAGCCGTCGTCGAAGAAAACATCGTTGCTGTGAGGCAACTGATTCTCGAAGACCGACATGTTACATATCAGCAAATAGAGGATTCATTAGACATTTCAGGGACTACCATTAAAACATTTTTACATCAAGAACTTGGCGTGAGAAAACTAATATCGCGATGAACTCTGAAAAGATTTGATCGTGGTGACTCAAAACACGTATACGATATCGTTAGTGGTGACGAACAACAACCGGCGGTGCAGAATGCGACATCGAGTCAAGAATGAAGAAGGCATAAGCAGCAATCGCTCAACTCCGCCCAGTCTGGAAGTAGAGAATGTTTGACTAAAACTCTCCCCGTTGCATAAAACTCTACCTCTTCGAGAAGTCTGTGCTGCTGTATGGCTGTGAATCGTGGAAAGTGGCCAAATACATTACGAGCAAGTTCCATCGTCCGTTCCATTCTGAGAATTTTCTGGCCAAACACGATTACGAATACGGAGCTATGGAACAAATGCCAACAAAGACCGATAGGCGATGAAATCGCTCTGCGCAAGTGGAGATGGATTGGCCACGCGCTCCGAAGAGGCGAGAACGATCCGGCGGTTGTGGCTTTCGACTGGGAGGCAGAGACGAAGAAGACCAACGTCACGTGGCGGCGCTCCGTGGACTCCGAGCTCAGGGCGGCGGGCATTCACTGGAGTGCCGCAAAGACGGCAGTGCTGGACAGAGGGACATGGAGGGATATCTGCAAGGCCCTATGTACCCCCCGGGTATGCTAGAATCTAAGTAACTAAGTACGTGTAGGTATTAATTTATAGTCGTTGTTTAATATTATGTAATATCGATGTCACTGTCGACGACCGCATTGTATATTCTCGCTACTTTAATCGTTATTTGGATGTTCTGAACAACCGTTATATTGTATTCATGCTTATTTATTATTAAGTAAGTGTAATAAGTATATGCGTAGTAACGTAGTTAGTACATACCAATATAAATGTATAATATAGGTACATATTTTACATATACTAAAGGAGTTAATAGTGAATTATTCACTGAATTATTGAATTGTGCATGATTCTTTAGAAAAATCGTGAAAATAAGCGCTTTCTACGTTTACTAGTCGCCCGCCCCTGCGTACGAGGATCACCTTTTAAGTTTTGTCGTTTTAAAAAAAAAAATATGGTTCGGGACCAAAATATATTTTTATTGTTTTTCAAAGTACTCTCCACGACATTTGACGCACTTTTCCATACTCTCGAACCAAATTTTGAAGCACTTATTCCACTCTGAAGTTGGGGTGTCCAAAATGGCAGATTTGTATGCTTGTACCGCTTCTTTACTGGAAATAAATCGCTGACCACGTATTTTTTTCTTGACTTCAGGGAATGTAAAGAAGTCGTTAGGACTTAAGTCAGGGCTGTACTATACTTCGGATTGCCACTCAACACACTGCTCGATTATGATGCGCAAGGTATTCACGTGGTCGGAGCAGGATCGTCCAGGGCGGAAACCGGCTTGCTCCAGTCGCAGAGTCTTCTCGATTAGGGTAGACATACGGTTAAGTAACAACTTCGCTAACACTTTTGCTGCAGAGGGCAAAGTTATCCCACGCCAGTTGTCGCACTCCGACAGGGTACCCTTTTTGGGCACTTTCATGAGAAGTCCCTCTTTCCATTGGGCCGGAACAGTTTCGATCTCCCAAATCCTCAACAGCAGGGGGTACGATATGTCTTCGGCGCGAACGCGATCGGCCTTCAGCATCTCAATGTTAATGTTGTCAATCCCCGGAGCTGTACCAGATTTCATTTGTCGAATGGCTACGACAACGTCGCGAAATGTAGGAGGGGTTGTGGGGATGTTGAACATTTTAAAAGACTTGAGGCCGCTCCTCACCGCCAGACGTACCATTTCCGCAGCGCAAGAGTAGTTTGCTAAAGTGCTGGGTCCATCTTTCCAGCTGCTCAGCGGAAGTGCAGAGGAGAGTTCCGGACTTGCTTTTCAGTGGTTTTGTTCCACGGGGCTTCTTTCTACCACTCAGAGTCTCCCAACTCCACTAGTTATATAACTCTCTCATGTCTGTCTCTCTTCTGTGCAGCGGAATTTGCTCGTTCAGCGAGTTCATCTGCAACAAGGCGGCAATCGCAGCGGGCAAGTCGTCTGATGCGGTTTCGCAGGGCTCCGTACTCCACTTCAGCCAAGGACTTCGCTGCCACATCGCCAGCGGACATGGCGTCTTTCTTGGCACGACATCGTTGCTCAATTGCCTGCCATACTACATGTAAATAGCATCAAACATGGCGATAGTGCGATAATATAACATAAAATAAATTAAGGAGTAAGACACGAGTCAAGGGGGTTTATTCGTTATATATTACACAAGTTTAAAATACGCCCCATTTGTTTGCTAAATTATGTTATGTAAGTACAATACATACGTGGGGCATACTGAAAGTTTCTGGATTCTAATAAATGAGACTACATATTCAACTGGAAACATATTTATTGTTTTTCGAAGTATATTCCCCTACAATCAATGCATTTTTGCATTCTTTGAAACTATTGTTAATTTTTAATCAAAACAGTTATTTTGTTTCATTGTTAATTAAAACAGTGGGACCAGTCTTCTTTGGAGATCTCTTCAATGGGCTCGTGGAACGCACTCACCGCCGCTTCAGGACTTGTAAATCTTGAACCTCGAAGTTTATCTTTAGTTGTAGGAAACAAGAAGAAGTCGCATGTTGCAAGGTCTGGACTTTTAAGGCGTATGTGTCATAAGTTGTACTTTTTCACTCTTCAAATACGCATTCGTCAGCCGGGCGAAGTGCGCGGACGAGTTGTCGTGGTGAAGGACTACATCGATCCGAAGACGCTTTTCACGATCTTTTCCTAGAACTATGGGCAAACATTTGTTTGTATACCAATCCGCGGTTACTGTCCTCTGATCTTCAAGTGCTACCGTTGTATAATGGCCTGTTTTTCCAAAAAACGAGGCAACCATTTTCTTACCCGTGCTTCGACTTTTCTTTGATGTCTTAATATAACATTTCAATACATACTGCTCATCTTTAATTTCGGTGGTGGACCTGGGACCCTAACAAGGTGTGAAAGTGATGTGTTTAAAAGTGTTTGTTTACAAAATTTAATATTGGGTCAATATTCTAGGTATAAGTTCAGTTCACATAATTACCTAAAAAATATTTTGTACATATTTTTTTTGATACAAATTCACATTGAAAATTATACTACTGAATAGGGGTTTATAGACCTGTAGTTCAGATATAGTTACAATATATCAGAGGTGGCGCTAGAATCGTAAGCTGTAGTTATTTGTTTATTGCACTACGGCTTATTAGCTTTCCCTAATAAATTAAGCAGTTCTTCCTCGCGTCAGTCAAATTTAACGTCATCTCAAACCAACAAATGAAACTTTTTTCAGTTGTCAGTTGGTTCTTCAATAATTCCCCATTGGAAAGCGGCGGTGCATTGTAATTTGACACCAAATATTGACAGCGTTTTCGTTTAGGCTGTGAGTCGGTATTGAATGATATTTTCCAAAAACTGTAAAATTTAAGCTCTACACTCGGAACTTTAAGAAAATAATGGATCACAACAGTTTTAATGACAATTTTTCAAACAGCTTTCTTTATACTTATGAAGCTCTGGGATTCATATAAAATCCCCAAGGCGATGATCACGAATAACTGCAACCCGATGTCTGTTCAGCGCTCAGTTTGTCACTCGTATAAATAGATTACCACCGGGACTCCGTACATAACCAGCGAGATTAACTCACTTACAAAACTTTTTACTACTACTAGCTCTACTCTTGGTTGTATTTCATAAGAAATACATTGCACATTTTGTAGCTGTGAAGTTCTAAAGCCGATATTTCGCAATTAAAATGAAACACATTGTACGTAGTTATAACACTGTGTACATTAGTTAGTCTGAGGTACGTAAAACAAGAGCAGTCGTGACTTAAGAGTAGGTAAACGTGCCAAGAGATGCCCGGTTCGATTCTAGAACCCATGGCATGTACTATTTACTTTTTAATAACGGAAATTGGCGTGAGGATACTGGTAACCGAGGCAGGTGAAAAAAATACTGGAAAAATGGAGAGATCTCTGCTCTATACCTCTGGGAGATGGGCGTGAACTGTGTGTGTTATGCTATATATGAAGACATTAAAATAAAAGCATTGTAATTTTTTTTTTATTTAAAAACTAAACTAAAAATGATAAAAAAATATTTTTATGACACGCGGAGCGTTGTGCGGTGGGTCGGGGTGTCCATATATTTTGAATTAATTTTCCGTCAAAAGCGGATTAGATGACTTCTGTATGAGCGACCGACGCAATACGTACCGAATGTCCCTAAAAGAAGCCATAGGGTCAACTTGTAATATTGTTCTCCCTTAAAGCTTTCATTATCTTTGTATAACCATTGATGAAGCGCGGATTCACAATTATAACTCAATATTGTTCACCGCGCGAATATAATACAAGCTCGAGCTTACCTTTGTTATTTTACTCTACGTTTCGACGCAGTTGCATGTCGTGGTCACGAGTGGACTACAACATCACAGAAGCTTGTCTTTGATTTTTAACCGACTTCAAATAAAAAGAAGGAGGAGGTTCTCAATTCGTCTGTATGTATAATTTTTTTTTATGTATGTTCACCGATATTTTCGTCAATTATAGACGGATTTCAAAAAAGTTTTTCTTGTTTGATAGAGTTCACTTCCGAGGTGGTCCCATTTTCACCAGGTCAGGATCTGATGATGGGATCCAGGAGAAATCGAGAGCATCCACCGAAAATTGTATGCTCGTATGGTGTTTTTGTTACGTAATCATGTCTTACTCAGGTATATGCTACAGGGTGTCAACATCTGATGCTGCTGTGCTGATGATGAAGCTACAGTACTCCTTAACGGTTAAGAGTTGGAAGGCAGTTAATCATCTGCTGTAATTCATACGCCGACGGTGCAAAAAGAACTTGATCGTCAGCATATAAAATGCATTTGATGATTACACCACCCATATCTAGACCCCAATCACGTCCTTTCAGATCTTCCAAACAACTGTCTATGAACTGATTGAACAGCCACGGAGACGCTACGCATCCCTGTCTGACACCTCTATGGATGGCAAACCAGTCGGAGTAGGTCCCGTTCACCCTGACACAGGCACTGGAATCATCATAAAGTGATTTTAAAGCCCGTACCAAGGTCTTGTCCAACCTGAACCTGGACAGCAGCAAGGTCCACGTCTTGCCTCGTAATCCTTCTCTAAGTCTATGAAAGCGCAGAAAACCTTTTGGTTTTTAGCCACAAACTTCTCCGTCACCTGGCGCAAAGAAAAGACTTGGTCGGTGCATCCCATTCCCTTCCTAAAACCAGCTTGTACATCCCAGATTTTTTCATCAGTCTCACGTACTACCCTTTCGATCAACACTTTTGCATACATTTTGCCGACGATACTGAGAAGGCTGATTCCTCGGTAATGTTTGCAATCCTGCTGTGAGCCCTTACCCTTATAAAGTGGAACGATTACAGCTTTGCACCAATCACATGGTACTCGGCCGTATCGCCAACATGCATTAAAAATAAGGTACAGCAGGATCGCCACCACCGCACCACCAGCCCTCAGCATCTCCAACGAAATCCTATCATAGCCAGCCGCTTTTCCATTTTTCATTCCTTTCATAGCCTTGAAAATTTCATTCATATGTATCTCACTTTTATTCTCTTCGCCATCCATATTAACCGCATTAACCAAAGTCGACGCGGTGCTACGTTCAAACAAATTTTCAAAGTATTCCTTCCATCTTTTTACAACCATAGTTTCTTCATTCAATTTTTTTCCATTCTTATCTCTAATTGATTTCATGCTATGATTCTCTGACTTGCTTCTGACTGACCGGACTAGTTTCCAAAATAGCCGAATATTATTTTGGAAGTTGTCAGATAACCTCTTTTCATTCTGCTCTTTCAACTCAATCTTCTTACGTACTATCAGTTCTTTCACTCTGTTCTTTAAGCACTTATATTGAGACATTTTCCTTTCACTTTCATCCACATTAGTTGCTTGGGTGTTGGCTCTCATGGCCAACACGTCCATCCATGCCTTTTTCTTTTCATTCACACCTTGCTTACTTCCTCATCCCACCAGAGCTCACAGTCTCTGGAGACATTCTTCCTCTTTCGCACCCCGCATACCTCAGTGGCTATCTCAACCATACCATTTTTAAAAACATTCCATACATTATTTATCTCATCTTCTCTTATTTCTTCATTCACTATCCTGAGTCTTTCTTTCAGCATTGATTCATAGTTCTCTTTCACGTCATCCTTCCAGAGTTGATTAACTTTTATTCTTTGCAAGCTTGTGTTGACAACAGGAGCCCGATGACGCCAACCCCGGAACAAACCACTAATTCGGCTGACAACCAAATAATGATCGGTCCCAACATTAGCACCGCGATAAACCCTAGTGTCAAGTACATGCTGCTTCAGTCGTCCATCCACAATCACAAAGTTAATCATACTTCTATCTACACCCCGCTGCCAAGTATACGTGTGGATCTTCCTGTGCTCAAACATGGTGTTTGTACAGCAAGGTCTCCCTCCATACATATTTCGAGAAGACTCTCACCGTTCTCGTTTACTCTTTCATCACCTAACAAGCCCAGAACACTTTCATACAAATCATGCTGTATACCCACTTTTCCATTAAAATCCCCTAGCGCTATGATCAACTCATTTCTCTTACATCCCTGATATTCTCCCAGAACTCTTTGCGTTCTCTAAGTGGCTTATACATGTGCATATATACCCAACACGAACAAGTGCTTTATGCTAACTTTGAGTCTCGCCCATATGAGTATGGGGTTCACGCATTCGTAGCTCTTCAAACAACCAGCCATTCGCTCTGAGAAGACAAGACCAACGCCTTGACATGCACGCTGGCAATGCGGCCCTCCCGACCAATACGCGGAGTACGTGCCATGCGTGGTCTATACCCTTTCGTTTCGTCTCATTCACACACATTAAATCAATATTCTTATCATACATCACCTTGCAAACTTCATCAATCTTACTGTCCAATCCTCCACAATCATTCAGCGTGGCAAATCGAGCCTCCGCTGTCCACTTTTCGCCTCTCCGAGAGACCTGACGTGACTGGTGGCGAGCCTCGTCGCCGCTATAAATGAATTGGGCTGGTGTACTCATTTTGGTCCCACGAAATGCTAGGGATAGAAAAGGTCGACCACATCAGAACCCCGCGTGATATGGCAAGGCTTATTAGTGCCCGGAAGTCGCCAGGTATCCGGGACGTTGGCACGCTTACGACCAGGCTCGCCCCTCGCCATGCATCCATAGGCGCGGCAGACCAAGGATTTGCGGAATGGGATGAAGGATCAGGTTGTGGGGAAAGGAAGTACGTGGAGTTGGGAGGAGGAATAAGGGTAATGATATCGCAGCACGGAAGGACAAGGCTTGTGCTGACGATAGCTCGAGGGGCCGGGGTCGCATACCCGTGACTGTTCTTGATTTACCGGACTTGATATAATCAAGAAACAGCCCTCTGACACTTTTGACATTATTATTAAAATTGATAAATGTGTACGAATGCGCAGTTTCACATTTCGATAAAACTTACTCCGTTTTACGTTAATCCGCCAACAGGAAGTAGGTAAAATTCATATTACTAAATATGACCTAGACAAAAAACGCCAAACAATATGGGCTGATACTGATGATAATGATGTAAAAACGGTGCGGTCAAGCTAAATAAAATCAGTCAAATCAAAACCGTTTAATGCTCTCAGGAACAATTTACTAAATAGGTAGGTAACCATCGTTAGTTGGGACCGTTGAACCAGTTTCCATTAACATGCAAATTATATTTAAATGCTGGCTCATTTACTACTGTCACTATGGGAAAGTCTGAAAGTATAAGACATAAGAAGATCTGTTCTTAGAAAGCATGTCGTCGATTTTAGTAATAAGAAAAATCAGGCAACAAAACAAGGACGGATAAAGATAATTTGTATGGAGTCAAGAAAACGTGTGCGTTGAAAAGAGGCAAAAGCAAGTAGATGCGCACGTCTCCAGAGAATGGCCCGTACGCCGAGAGGCAGGCAGGGCTTGGGTGGTGGTGGGATTATCCCTGAGCTAATAAGAAAAATTGCATTCATACTTTTAAGAAATAACATGCACTCGAGTATCGAACCCGGTTGTTTTGGAAAAAAAAACCCACACTATCTATTTAGAGATCGATTATGTAGGTTTTAAGCAGTAAATGTTGCTGTGAAATATGATTTCTAAAATGAATATTTTATTTATTTTTTCAACATAAGTACGTATTATATTATGTATATTATAGTAAGTGACCAGGGTTTTTTACTATAATATTCGACCTTTTTTGTTATTAAATGTATGATTGCAATTTTTCTTGTTATTCAAATCAACGACTTGATCCCAACTGACTATGGGAAGCCAATATACCTAGTTAGTAAATTCTTCCTCAGGACATTGAACGGGTTTTCCATACTGATCCATTTCGATTATAACGACCGAAATAACATGCCACATGGAGGAAAAGTACCTTTAATATTGTGGATTACTTTATAGTAATTTTACTGAAAGAAGAATTATTATTATTTTAAAAACACACATGAGAATCACACATATTTTATCTCGAATTGCCCGCGGGAGTCTATTCAATCCACGGAATTATACTATAAGATATCATCTAAATATATGAAAGGAAAAGCTGACTGAATGACTGACTGACATATCAACGCACAGCCCAAACGGCAAAACGTAGAGACTTGAAATTTGGAACGGACGTAGCTTAGGTACCGTAGGGGTGCACTAAGGAAGGAATTCCCGAAATTCCCACGGTAACGGGAATTAACGGGATGAAACGTTTGTATGATAAATCTAAACCGCTCAAGGTAGACACTTGAAACTTGGGATGCAGGTACCACTAAACTACGCGAATGAAATCGCGGGGCGTCCACTAGTATATTCTAAAAAAAATTCTTACGAAATCAATACATGGTAAATTTTAAATAGTAAAAGAAGACTAAGTTACCATATACCGAGACAAAGAGCACACCGTTAATGTTTTGTTTTCAAACGCAATTAAAAGTGAGAGCTATATTCGCTCCGGCCAACTCGTCGTACGTACTTCGATGGATTACAACCAGTATCCTTTATATCCATTGACCAAGCTGCGCTGCCATAGCCTGAGCCACCCTAGTGTAGGATTTTTATCATCCTATTTAACGTTCACAACAATTTGTCTAACTCGTTCAACCACATCAAATTAAATTGCAAGTACTTTTAAACAAATACCTTGTTGGATATGGGTGAATTTCATTAAAGTTTGTTCACGCGTTCACGCTCGAATGTGTTAAACCGTACATACATTTGCAGACGTATATAACGTAGGTGGGTGTGGATAATGAACATAACCTAATTACGTACAACGGAGGCCCCAGCGGTCCGCATTTCGGTCTCATCTCCCGACTAGTTTCCACACATTCGTGAAGTTGCTACGGAGTGCTTTTGCATGTTGCATGAGAGTAGGTTTTAACAAAATGGATGGTGGCTTGGGACTCATAAATCATGAAATATAGCGTGAGTGTGGTCGCCGAATAACAGGTACAGGTGTTTGTGATTTCATGGAGTCATCTTTCTGCTTTCACCTCCATGAGTTTAGACCTCCCCACATACATTTGGAAGAAAAGGAAGTAGGGATACGATATTTATAGTAATTTGATATGGTTCAGTCAAACCCTCTAAAAACTCACTCGAAAACAGTTATGATTTATTTTTAAATTGTACTGAAACGAGCGAAGTTACTCTTCTGTTCCAATAATAGAATAAACCCCTTTGTAAGGGGAGACAAGCAGTAATTTCCAGTCGTTCCAGTAGGTAATTTATGTCATTATTGGCAGTAATTTCCAGCAGGATTCTCCAGTCGTTATGAGATTTCAATTCTTATTAATTTCAACACTATTTTTGTAAATATTTTTTTTTGTAGCTATTTTTCAGACAGGTCAAATTAAAATGTTATACAGCGTGTTTTTGTCGGAAAAGCGAAGCGGAAGTCTAGGGGCTATTTGTGGTCTAAGGAACGCCTTTATGTTACTCCCTATGATTCTAAGGCTTTGGTTTAGAAGTTGATTTATCCTAACAAAATAATTAATACGTTATAGGTATTCCAGTGCCGGCGCCCCTTACAATAATAACAACGAACACTTACGTCATAGACCACACAATAATCGAAATAAACACAACACAAACTAAAAGATAGCAAACACGCGTGTATTGCGTAGTGCAAGCCACGCCCCCACGCATGTTTGTGTATGTCAATGCACGTACACTAAAACATTTTTGACACAAAAGGAAATTAATTGAAAACCATTATGCTTAAAAAAGTTCCTTTTCTTCTTATCAGATGTCGCTACCACAATGAATCGCTAGTTAAGTTTCTGTCTTGTAAAGTTCAATTGAAATCCATGTGTACTTACGTGCTATACCTACTTACTTTCGCGAAGTGATTATGATAGGCGAAAGCTAAAAAACCGTACAGACATGCACTTTAAAACAAAAATACGACTATCGCCATCCAGTGGTAGATTTTGGAACTACAACTCGATAATATCCGATTAACCCTTAATGGCCAGTATATTGCCACTTGACCAACACATACTTTGAACCTTATTGAATGTCATCACTGGAATTATCTAATGATTTCAGAGAAGTTATCCGAGAATAATCACATAAGGTATGTAGCACTACAGGACACATACATACCTATTTGAACATTAAACAATAATTTCACATGGTAGGTACTTAAAAGCTAGATTTTACGATAAACATCACCCGGGTTTATATGATGGATTTTTAATAACAAACGTCAATAGAGTTCAAAATCCATAAAAAAAAGACCTAACCATGTCTGATTAAGGGTTAAGGATGAAGTGCATAGTAAGTAGTAGTTTCTATTCTGTATTCGAACCACATGCGTGTGAAGGTTCTTAGTGCCTACCTATTTGAAAAGTTATCCTACCTCGAAGCGTACGCAATATCTATCTGCATATCTAATAATAAACACACACACACACACATCCAAAACTTACCTTCGTAGGTCCCTCATGAGAACTTTTTAGTAGGTAAAGAAGTGCTGCTATTGCAGCAAAGTGGAATCCCTTCACTTGCAACACGCAAAACATTGAACTCAACTTCCGAAGAACACACTACATTGTTGTTGCACACGAACACAATAATAGTATGTTTGTTTACCTACACAATGATCATTGCACTAATTCAATAGTCTGATTTTTCAGATAAAACTCAAAACACTCAACACGTGCAACGTGTGATCTTTCTGGCCACCAAGTTTCAGACACATGTACGCACATACAATGACTACCATTACGTACTTCAATAAATCACTACACGTTAATTGCACTTCGTTTATTTTTTTGCAATCAAAACAAAACGCAATACTGAACCGAGCGTTGCCAGATGGTGTAATTCAAAACCTGATATATTTTTTGGTAAAATCTGTATAAATATGGATCGGTATGAAAAAAACTCATTTTGTAATATTTATTAGATAGGTAGGTTGCATACGACACAGTATTTTTGCTTACATTATCCTGCAGTAGTTATTTTATTTGTAGGTACTTTCACAACACTGTAACTTTTATTGAATATTTTTTTAAACCATAGACTTCACCCATAGTTTTTATAAAAAGCTCGCGAATACAACGCATAAAATAAAAACAAAATTGTCATTATCAACTAATTGTCAACTAATTCATTAATCGTTAATTTATTTAAAATCTCCTATCAAGCAATGCCTTTTCTCTTTTGGTTTAGGCCATGGTGTTAACTTTGAGCTGATTGTCTTTATAAATTCTGACAGGGTAAAAATCTGTACAAAACTAGATTTAAATCTGTGATCCGTGTACGAGGACTAAAATCTGTATCGGTACAGATAAATCTGAATAAATGACAACACTTCGAGTGAGTGACTGAAATTGACTTAATGATTTCGGATGGCGATCGATAGTCGCCTACCCAAACTCAACTACCTGACGTCAGTAAATAGGCCTATGTCTGAACATGTAGGTAAAGTACGTAAGTGATTCGGTATCGAGCCGTGTGGTGACGGCGAATAGAATACATGTGTCACCACCCCAGCCCAACTTTTTCCGTCATGGGGGTCGTAAGAGACGACTGAGGGAGCTCTCCAGAGAACGGGCAGCAGCGCTCTCTGTGAGTTAAACCACAACACCACTGCGGTCGCCAATCCGAATGCCAAGCGTGGCGATTACTGGCATTTCACCCCAAATGACGAATCATTGGGGGAGGCCCTCGTCCAGCAGTGGACGTTATGTGGCTGATGATGATGATGATTCGGTATGAATTAGTCGTTTTTGTTACTAACACAACACATACTGAGATAATTGTATTGATTGACGACCAGTTACATTGTAATTATTTGACACGTTATGTAATATTAACTCATTAGCTTATTGTATGACTCATTCCCTTTTATGTCATTATTGAGTTCACCCATTTTCTTTTCCCACTGTTGGAGTCTACCCAATGTCCTTTTTAGAGAATAATTGTTTGAATTGGTAAAGTAAAGGACTTAAGAATTATCCAAATAAATTGTGATTCGGGATCACATTACAAATACTGAGAAAAATAAGAAAGGTCAAGGACAATGAAATTCGTTTTTGGTCTTGGGGCTACATTACAATTAAGAAACCAGCATCGTTCTTTCATAAACCACTTCTCAGCTTTTCTTTTCCTCAGCGACCCACGAAAGCGCAATAGGTATGAATCTCAGTCAATTGTCACCCGGTGCGTGCGTGTGATGAAGTTATAGGTTGTGTTGCGTATGTGTTTCTCAACTATTAAATACTTGTACAGGTACTTAGTGCAGTGCTTTGAGTGAGTGTATTTTTCAGAATTCCAACCAAAGTGAAGGTAACAATAGTAACTACTTACCTACATTGGTTTTTTGTTTGGATCTATTTATCGATGGCCGCTGCGCCTTTCGCCCGTCGTCAAAGTGGTAGGTAGGTACCTTACCTTAATATGTGTAGATTTTCATTTGTTGTAAGTACGAAGTTATTTGCATTATCCTGTTCATCTTTTTATTTATTTACCAGGTAGGCAGGAACTGTTAAGTATTATTATTTGGCTCTAGTTACTGATTACTAGACTGCCACAATGATTGTCTGGTGTGGGTTTGTATTACCCATCACAACAGGACTCGATTTTCTCAAACAGTAGTAATTACTAACGCGGCGAACCTTACCTACTTGTACAGTGCTACAAGTGAATACCTATTTAATGTGACATCTATTAATTCCTGTGGTTCCTTTATTGTTTGATTTAGGTCATTTATGTATGCTCGTGTTGTAATAATATTCAATCATTATGCTTCAAAATAAAACTCAATAGGTTTAAATTGGATGCCAAAAGTTATTAGCCACACGCCAAAATATCCTTGTAGGAATGCAGTAGGCTAACTAGGTACCTATTTTTTTTTGGAGTCGATGACCAGCACTCACACATTCTCAAGGGTTTAGAGCTGTATCAACACCATGTTTACGTGTGTTTTTTTTTTTTTTTTATACCACAAGGGTGGCAAACAAGCATGCGGCCCGCTTGATGGTAGGCAGTTACCGCAGCCTATGGACGTTTACAATACCGGGGCATCGTTCACGCGTTGCCGACCCTGTAAAAACCTCTTCACTCCTCTTTTGAAGAACCCCATACTGTAGTCCTTTGGGAATACCTCAGCAGGGAGCTCATTCCACAACCCCAGCGTACGTGGGAGGAAATGCCTTCGAAAACGCGTAGTACGAGACCATTTTGGTTCTAAGGTGTGTGGATGAACGCCCCGCCTGCGGCGAGCGGCGCGATGGTAGAAAGTGGCCGTTGGCATCATGTCGAACAATTCCTCAGAACACAACCCGTTATACAAGCGGTAGAACACGCATAAGGAGGCGAAGTCTCTCTTTACACTTAAAGGTTCGATACCGCTTGTGAGCTTGGCGTCGTCGACAATCCTCACAGCGCGTCTTTGTACCGAGTCAAGAGGTGCAAGCTCGTATTTGGGTGCTCCCGCCCATAAATGGCAACAGTACTCCATGTGAGGCCGGACCTGCGACTTGTACAGCTGCAGTCTTTGCCTCGCAGTGAAGTACCGCTTCGCCCTATTGAGCACTCCGAGCTTTTTACCCGCCAACTTGGCCTTGTCTTCCAAGTGACTACGGTACTGAACGTCGCTGGAAATTTCGACCCCAAGGATGCTCAGGCTCTTAAGGATGTTAAGGGGTGTTCTAAGGAATTGAGGGGCCACAGTAAATGGGGTTTTTTTTTTGCGGTGAAGACGCACACTTGTGTCTTAGTAGGTTGAAGTTGACCATGTTGGTGTTACCCCAGTCAGAAACATTGGTCAGAAGTCCATCGATTGTAGACACAAGTTGTTCGCGACTCTCCTCCACTGCTGTGCGAGGGATGTTTGCTCGGCCCGTATAGTAGGTGTCCCCAGTGCTATCGTCCGCATAACAATGTATGCCGTCGGTCGACAGCATATCTTGATATGCAGCAGAAAGAGGGTAGGGGACAACACGGAGCCTTGTGCTTTTATGCTTCTGCAGGACAAAAATCAGAGATATTAGGATCCCTGCTTTTACGAGCCGTGGTCCAAGCCTCAAATGCAGATTGCTTTATAAGTCTTGCCTCTCTGCAAGACCGATTAAACCATGGCCTCTTACTGGGTCCTGTTGCTATTAGAGGGTTGGGAATATAACATTCCATACCCACCAATATCGCGTCAGTGACCGCAGTTGCACAGGAATCTGGATCGTCTGATGCGAAGCAAAGCTGCCTCCACGGGTACGATGCGTAAAATTCACGCAATCCATCCCAGTCTGCTGACTTATAATGCCAGACGCGACGTTGCCCAACTGGACGGGGCGATATTTGACGCGTACATGGCACTTGCGACCGGACGAGACAGTGGTCCGATGAGCCTAGAGGCGCTTCCACTGAAACGGTATATCCGTCCGGGCGCGTAGTCAGCAGAAGGTCAAGCAAAGAACTCGTATGGGTCTCGATATCTGGTACTCTCGTGGGTGAGAGGACCAGTTGGGAGAACCCATAGGCCAGATCAAAGTTCAGAGCAGCCCGACCCGCAAAGTCAGTAGTCCGAGATCTGAGCCATTCCAAGTGGTGGGCATTAAAGTCTCCTAGGACTACCACGTCGCAGACGGGTACTGCTCAATGACTTTGCCGGTCGTACTCTGTAGGTGCTCAAACAATTTAGCTGTGTCCGCATCACCGCTATGAGACCTGTAAAGGCACGCGTAGATATTGGTGCGGCCGCCAAAGTCCACGCGCACCCACATGATCGACAGGTCTTTGTCTTCAAGTCCGGGGAGACGGCGACAACAAACATCCTCCCGGACGAACATGCACACCCCAGCACGACGCACAAAATTGTGCTCGAGTTTGTACCCGGGGTACATCAAGTATGACGCGTCGCCCGGGCAAGATATTTGTGTCTCCGTTAAAAAGAGTAGGGTCGGCTGTGCAGTCTCTAGGTGTTGGTGGATTGCGTTGATGTTCGCGTGAAGTCCCCGAATATTGCAAAAGTCCACTTTCAGTGTGGACAAGGACGCCGCTAGGTAAACGTTTCTTTTTATATTTTTCCGGACCGGAGAATTATTCAATCAAAATATTATTCCAAGGAGTTAAGTAGATTCATATTTTAATCGTGTTTTAGAAATTGATTTTTTAATAAAGTTATTAGGTAGTTTTGTTTATGTCATATTTGTTGCCAGAAGAAAAGCTATGTCGAAATAACGCTGTATGTTATAATTATTTAACTGGTGTTAAGTAAAATTAAAGTCTGATTGCAATAATTACCTATGTGTAATATTCCTTAGTGATTTTGAGATCTCATATAGCCTTTATTTCTTACTAGATTTATCTCTATATTGTTACTTACACAAATATTTTTGCTTTTTGATATTATTATATATTTAAGAGACCAAATAGGTTGTGATTGTATTCCTATTACATTTATAACTAGAATATAACGAATGTAGAGGCAAAGTTTTAATTTTTCGTTTTGATAAGTATTTTTTGGTTCTTTTTCTGTGTTTTTTTAGATTAATATATACTCGGCGTTTGAGCTCGAAAACAGTACTTTTAGAGGACTTTTAAAATGATGATTATTATTTAAACTCATACCATTGTTATTGACTCAGGTACTTCAGGTTCTGAAATAATGACTGTTGTTTTAGTATGTGTAAAACACATACTAAAATATATATTTTTATTATTTTTTTCACTATTTCCTTAGCACAATGGTAATTAAAGTAAAAAAAGCCCTAAACATAATCGAGATACACCAGTATTCGTGAGGAGATCTGACAAAAACATTTTAATAGTAAAACTGATTAACACAAAAATATTCTGTTATAATAACACATTTTCAGTTATTAGAGTAATTATTATGCAAAGTTTTTTCCACGAATACTGAGTTCAGTAAACAAAAAAGTTATCAATTTAAAAAAAAACATTTTAATAGTAAAACTGATTAACACAAAAATATTCTGTTATAATAACACATTTTCGGTTATTAGAGTAATTATTATGCAAAGTTTTTTCCACGAATACTGAGTTCAGTAAACAAAAAAGTTATCAATTAATGAGTAATTTTCATAGATTGTGTTTTGATGTTCAGCAAATAAATATAATCGTAAAATTTCACGCAAATTCATAACATTTTTAATATACCAATTAGACATTGAATTACACATTTTTTGCTCTTCCTGAAAAAAGATGTATTTTGAGTTGTGTTACCCTTTATCTAGATGTGCGATTTATTATTTTGTTAGTGTAATTAACTTCTAAACCAAGGCCTTAGGGAGGGACTCCTCATAGGGAGTAACATAGGGGGGTTCCTTAGACCACGAATAACTCCTAGACTTCCGCTTCGCTTTTCCGACTCATACACGCTGTATAACGAGACATGTACTATAATTTGTAGAAGTAAAAAAATGTATTTACTTGGAACTCATTTCTTTATTATCAAATTTATCTGAGGTAAATTGAGTCGATCAGTTTGTGCCTTCCTTCAAATTTAGGTAAACGATCAAAGAACTTATTGATAAATCTTTTCTTAATAATCTCTAATCTTTTCATATCGTACCTAATAATTAACTAAATCGATGTATATCTTCTTTATATAGTCTCAGTTCAATAGTACCTACCATTTATTTATTTTAATTGTTTTACATTTGTTTCTTATTAAACTTTAAAATATATCATAACTAGTGGACGCCCCGCGATTTCATTCGCGTAGTTTCAGTATTTCATACAAAATATAATACCCTTTATTTAGTGACGCGTCCCACAGGATAGGGATAAAAAGTATCCTATGTCCTTCTCCTGGTTCTAAGCTACGTCCCCACCCATTTCCAGCCAAATCAGTTGAATCGCGCTTGAGTTATAAGTGTTGTAGCAAACCCGTCTTTGTTTTATATATAGATACTAGTGGACGCCCCGCGATTTCATTCGCGTAATTTCAGTTCTTCATACAAACTTTAACGCCCGCTATATAGCGACGCGACCAACAGGATCGGGGTAAAAATTATCCTATGTATCCTCCTGGTTGTAAGCTACCGCCTCAATTTTCAGCCAAATCGGTTCACCCGTTCTTGAGTTATAAGTGGTGTAACTAACACAACTTTCTTTTATACAGGGTTACTTGTAACTCGACGTATTCCTGGTATGGGGTGATAGAGAAGTTAAAATGCAATAAAATAAACCTCCATATGTATGGTCGGGAATTAATGGTTATTGAGATATTGACTTTTTTGAAAATTTCCTAGAAATTCCCAGAATCTTGCATGAAAAAGTTTGTAAAGGAAAAACCATGAGTTATTTTCATAGTCTTCTCCTACGACTAACCAAAAAGAGAGTTCTAGGTTTTTTATCTATATATACAGGGTTACTTGTAACTCGACGTATTCCTGGTATGGGGTGATAGAGGAGGTAAAATGCAATAAAATAAACCCCCATATGTATGGTCGGAAATTAATGGTTCTTAAGATATTGACTTTCTTGAATATTTTCTAGGTATTACCAGAATCTTGCGTGAAAAAGTTTGTAAAATAAAAACCATGAGTTATTTACTGTGACTCTTTATTTATTTATTTATTGTAAACTCACGTTTAACTATTCTGACTATAAAAACCCACACTATAAAGACCCTATGTACGCAACGCGTTGCGTTGCGTACATAGGGTCTGAAAAAGAGTCCCATTGGTACGCGTCCAGTAGCCGGACTCGAACCCGCGACCTCCCGGTTACAAGTCAAGTATCCGACCAACTGGACCACAGACGCTCTCTGGCCCACAGACGCTCGCAATATTTAATTAGGTAGTAGGTATTACGTTATTTAAAATTAGTCATATTTGTATTGTGGCCTACAGAAATGTACTGTAATGTACTAATTCTCCCTTAACCTATAATACGAGATGTTAGTATTCCTTTCAATGCTCTACATAAGCGGACAAATTATTATCCAGGGCATATTATATTACTGCTTTCAACAAGTTCACATTCACATTTTTCGGGTTATCCACGGCATACTATAACTTATTTATAACTGACTGCACTGACCTTATTATAATGAAATAATCTTTTAATCTTCGGCTCCCTGTAACTTGTCTTATAACTCCTGATAATATTAGATGTTGACCCAAAAACTTTCGAGAACTCATTGTGTACCCACTTATCGTACCCGCCTGGGATCCCTCTTTCAAGACTCCTCCATCGATGTTTTATCACGATTAGTTTCCGATAAAGGTCGGTGCTAGCCCATTTCCTGTCGATCAGCGACGGCTTGCTACCGGAAATGACGTTACTCCGAACATTCTTTCTTACTATTGATTTCAAAAGGTTCTGCTGAATATTCGAGTGGTTAAAAAATTGAATAACTTGAATCCTGCGCTCTACTACGCTATCGCAAAATTGGTTACATGCATGAACAGAGTTGTAGAAAATAACATTGAATAGTATATTAATAAGAGTGAGAAACTTAATACGTTATTCTATGAATTCTAAAAGTAACAGCTTTCATGTTATGTGAACTTACTGAAATGCGTAGGTACTTATAACACATTTCAATTTAATATAGTTTAGATATATTGTTAGCGGTATAATAATAAAAACTGTTTATTGTTATTTAAAGAAATGTGACATCCGGAAATTGCGTAAATACTAAACAGCCTAAAGGGAAAATTGTACGTTTACGATCTAATCGCAATAATCTTCACTGTCTCACGTGTCGTTGGTTCCGAATAACGGAAACGTTCCAAAATATCCCGCTTAAAAGCGGTCACCCAGCCTAAGGGTGTCTGCGCCAATTATTAATGAATACTATTATTAAAATGAAAAACAAAATACGGGTTCCATATTTTTCACTTTTTTTAATTAAAAAAAATATATCCGATATAATATGAAATGTTGTCAATCATTAATAATGTCGCGTAAAAAAAAGAAAATTTTCGCGTATAAAAAAAAAGAACCGACTTCAACCCTTGTACTAGTCGCCCGTCCCTACAATTTTTTAAAGTTCCTATAGATTTATGTGGTCTGCCATCTTCAAATCCCGACTTCCTTATGATGAGACCACCTTTGAATAAACAGTTACAGTCGTAATTTTATACGCTATAGACATCTTCCAATTGGAATCATTATCGTGAAACTGAAAGTTCCTCATTTGAGGAGATATTTACGTATATTTTAGTACATTTAAATGGAAATATCGTCCCTCACGTACCTGTCCTGCTGTATGTTTAAGAAGATTTTTTACAGGCCAATCAATGGATGACAGGTCTCATGTCAGTAAGACAGAGCACTTTAATATTGTATTTGTTTATAAAAGCCATAATTACAGCCAATGTGTACAATGAGGTTTTAAGTTTATAGTTGGTACTAAAAAACATACAAAAATAAATACACTTCACGCCTTTTTAATCCCAAAGCGGGGTAGGCAGAGGCACTTGCATAATAAGCAAATGATAGGGGGTGAGCCCATCGCCGTTAGAGGGTTCACACACCTCGTGGTGTGCGGGATTCATCACGATGTTGTCCTTCACCGTACGAGCGTTGCGTTTCGTACATAGGCTCTGAAAAAGAGTCCCATTGGTACACGTCCAGTAGCCGGACTCGAACCCGCGACCTCCCGGTTACAAGTCAAGTATCCGACCAACTAGACTACAGACGCTCAGTATCCGAGCAACTGGACTAAAATAACATATATAAAACATTATCGGATGCACGTGTGAATAACTATAGGAAATCGGCTCGATCAATGATTACATTAATAGTAAGTACCTGGCGCTCCTTGTGAGCTCTGGAAGATTCCACTTTCCATACATTTACGTAAATGATTGTGGTTCCGATCAAGACAAAGCATATTTTTTATGGTCTGCAATATGTAGGTATACATAAAGGTAGAACAGCGCTAGTGCTCTGGTAGTGAAGATACCGTTTAAAAGGTGGTCCAATATACGCTAAATGTGGACTAACTAGTCTTAGGTGAACAACTAGTTATTCAACGTTTTATCATTTTACGAATGCGGCGGTATGTGTTGACATATTTACATTAAAATTTTACGAAAAAGTTGATCCTAACGCGGAAATTGGGAAACATCATAATATACTTCTTATTAAGACACGGTAACTATAATTTATATTTATAACACGACTGTGTAAAAAAGCAACATCTATTTCAAAGCTCTATTAGGTATAACGAGCACATATACCTAAATTGCAAAAAACAACAAATGTGCTGAAATTATTTTAAATATTCACATTTATTTCTCAAAGCCGGTCTAAATGCCTATTACCGTTTATGGAGTGCAAATTCTCCGTCATAAAATTTTGTCTCATCATCCTTGAACGAAAGCATTATGATGCTTAATTTAAGCTTTACAAAGAATGAAAATGGAGATCGCACCTGGGCATTCATTACGTTGTTAAAATATTACGAAGTGTAACACCTATATTTTTTTTTACTTCGCAACCAGGCAATGAATCATTAAATACTGTAACTACTGAGAAAAGTGCGTATATATTACACGGATTACTTGAGATACCGTACTTTTGTTTCAAGTTTTTTACGTTTTTTTTCTGAATTATTTATTATAGATATCTTAAATTCAAATTGAGATGATTTCAGCCGTTCAATACAATTTCAGACAACGCATTTAGTTTACATAATACTAGCTGACCCGGTAAACGTTGTTTTTCCATTACACATTATTAACAGTGCTTCTCTGCTATTATACGCATGCAAGCTTCCTCTTTAGTCACTCAGAAAAAAACATCAATGTCTTTTTAGGTAACCTACATACAAACTGAGATCAATTCATCTGTTAAATATGCTGTCAGAAAACACAAAAAAAAACAATATGGTGAGGGATCGCGGTCATGACAGACACGCTAGAACATATTTGGCACAGAGGCTGTTGATAGCATTCCAACAGGGTAACCCGGCAGTAGACTGTGTGTAGGTAGGTTAATTGTAATTTATATGGCGAAACCTGTTAGTTGTGAATGCATGGTCTGTTTAGATGCTTAAGACACCACAACATATATTGGATATTGGTTTGTCAATAAATCTATAATAAAATACGAAATAAAGTATATCTCAGTGCTCCATTGTACTGAATAATGGCGAAACAATCACATGCTGTGTGTTTGAAGAGTGAGTTCGTTCCCTAACACAATTTGCATATGGGGCGAACGCTGAGCGATCCGATACCTTTTATTCAAATCAAATCACGTCACGTCGCGTTATATGTATGTAGGGGTGTACGGACTTAAATGGACGGGATCCTTTGGCGATTCGAAATGATCAAGCTACTAACTACGTACGTACATGTGTGTAATATGCAAATTTTTACAATAGGACTACCAGAAGAACGGCAAAACATCACCCATACCAGATGGATTTACCATTTACGCGAACAAATCAGTTTGCGTCTACTTTCATAGTGCGAACCGCCAGGATTTGGAATGAGTTGCCGGAGTCTGTGTATCTCGTACAGTCTGAAGGTCGTCAAGTCGCGGGTAAATAGATACCTAATTAACAAGTGTGGTCCAACGTAGACCGCATCGCTGCTTAACATCAGGCAGGATGGTGGTCAAACGCTTGTTCATTGTGTTTAAAAAAAGAAACAAAACATTTATCAACAGCAACTGTCTCAATTCTGATGGCAAACCACCCCAAAACTGTAACAGCAAAATTGACAGTAGCCACATTTCCCTACCAACTGTTTCGGAATCCTTTATTACGCTTAAAGAAACCGGGGGTTAGTTAATGTAACTTTTTGTTTGCTATGTATGTTATGTAATAGCATTTTCCTCATAAATTCCAGGTAATAATACCACACTCCCTGTTGTGGTGAAATGTGTAAATATGAAATTTTGCTATGTTATAAATAAAAAGGATTTTGGTAACTCATCATTACACACATTATTATTTTTGTAGATAGTTCTGGAAAATAGTCAAGATTATTGCCCTAATTTTGAAGAAAAAAATGGCTTTACTTACTTTATTATAAAAAGTTCATGTTCAAGGGACAAAAATGCTGTATTTTTAATGAATCAAAAGGTTTTTGCAGCACACCTAAGTTGAGTATGAGGTTTTGATTTTCGATGGCACATTGATTGACTATTTACAGCAAAAAAGGCCTATGGATCACTAACTATACATACAATTACAGTAGTAAATCATATTGTCAAAACACTCGAAGTGGAAAATATCTTAACACCAATGTGGAGCATTCCATTTCTAGGCGCACGCTACTACGACGGGGTTGTTTACTGTTTACAATTTGGATGAGTGCGTCTGCGAACGATGTTTGTCAAAGTTGCCATTCGACGCACACAGCACACTCCATTTGACGTAGATATGAGCAAAGTCTTAGCCCCAATGAAAGGCTATTCAAGAACTTCCCCCCTTTTTGCTCTGTATAGAAACTACACAACCGAGAGAGCGAGATTGAATAAATAGGATAGGAAAAAACGAGACATTTGAAACGAGAAGTACAGGTAAGAGAAGTAATATCATAATTACTGATCATCAGGGATCAGTTGATCAGTTCCGTGTCTATTGTTCGTTCGTGAAGTGTTTCGTCTCTGTTTTGTGATTTGCGTGAGCACATCGCTGCTTAGCATCAGGCAGAATGGTGGTCAAACGCTTGTTCATAGTGATTAAAAAAAAACTTCTTGCAAAATGCCAAGAGTAAACTACTCAGATGAGGAGCGTGCGGACACGACGTTTACTGACGTTTACCAAATGTTGTTTTAATGTTCATAAATGGTGATCAAACGCTTGTTCAATCATTTAGTACCAGTGTGGATTTCAAGAGTTTTCAAAATAACGATTAAGTGTGTATCGTGAATATTACAAACAGTAGAATACCTACTTTGATTTTTGTTTGGATCTATTTATCCCCGCATTACAAAAATATTCAAGAATTTCTAACGAGTTGTACAAAACCAAAATCTCAAATCAAAATCAAAACCGTGTACGAAAAAAAAGAAAAAATCAAATGAAAAAGAGATTTCAATATCGCTCAGTTTAGTTCTGATATGATTCTTTTATTTTTGTTTTATTTATAAACCTGACTAATAATGCCTATTCCAACATACTATAAAAGGCTATAAATGACAGACTGAATGCTAAAGATGCATTTTCTACCAGTAACCTAAGTGGGGATGGAACAGCGACGACTTTATTTTGAAGCAGCAAAATATGAAGTATGAAGTAAGTAAAGTTCTTATGCGGGACCTACGAAGGTAAGTTTTTCATGTGTTTTTGTATAATATTAGGTTGGCAGATAGATATTGCGTACACTTGGAGGTGGGTTAACTATTTTCAAATAGGTAGGTACCTAAGTAAGGACCTTGACACGTACGTGGTTCGGATATAGTTTTATAGGTATTGCACTCATTACTGCATACCTACTAGGAATTATCGATTTGTAGTCTCAAAATCTACCACTGGATGGCGGTTTTTGATGCAAGCAGGCGGATTTTTGTTTTAAAGTGCATGTCTGTACGGTTTGTTAGATTTCGCCTATCATAAACACTACGCGAAAGTAAGTATGTATAATGTCCGGAGTGTTCGCAACCCAAATTTTGTAAAGGTCGGGGCCGGGGCTCAAAATTCACTGTACCTACAAGGTCGCATAAAAGAGTCCCTGTGCCATCAATTGATGTGCCTACATTTAGTAGTCCAGTTTCGGCGAGATTTAATGGTCCTCCTTTGTGGCGTGTTCTTGGCGATTGGAAGAGACATTGTCCTGTAGTAAAGAAGATTCCGCGTGGGGCTCGGTTATCAGTTGTTGCGGCCTTGGCTGGGAGCATAAGGAGTGTTGTTGATAGCAATAATAGGGAAACTTGGCTGCAATTATTGATATTTTCATACAGAGTATTGTATGTAAACAAAAGCTGTGGTTCCGGGTTATCTTTAACCCAAAAAATAAAAAGAAATTTGTTATTTTGTATCAACATACCATATACTAGGAGCGCCATCTGTACTAAAGTATGTAACTTAATATAGAAAAATAAAAGAAGTTAGTTCTCGTCTGTGACTCAAGCGTTTCATTTATAAGAGGTTATGGGCCCAGTTTTTTTAGTTTTTTCGCTATTTTTATTAATTATTAATTTCTTGGATATTCCTAGTAGAAATAGACTTTGCAGATTGAAATAAACTATAATTAACGCTGTGATTGTGAAAAATGGCAACGAACTATCTTGCCAGTGTGCCTAAATTGAAAGGGCGAGAAAATTACAGTGACTGAGCTTTCGCGGCTGAGAATTTCCTAGTTTTGGAGGGAATGTCTGATTGCATCAGGTCGGAGACTGTACCAGCAAAAATAGGAGCAGCAGGTGACGCGAAAACCAGAGCTAAACTGACTCTGACAATAGATTCGTCGCTGTATGTACATATAAAAGATGTACAATCGACCCATGGGCTGTGGAAGAAATTGAAAAACCTATTTGACGACTCAGGATTCACGAGGAGAGTCAGTTTACTGAGAATTTTGATTTCCATACGACTCAAAAATTGCGTTTCAATGACTTCGTACGTGACACAAATCATCGAAACTAGCCAAAAATTTAATGGTACGGGTTTTAATATCAATGATGAGTGGGTCGCATCGCTTTTGTTAGCGGGATTAACAGAAAAATATTTCCCTATGATAATGGCGATCGAGCATTGCGGCATACCATTGACAGCAGACGCTATTAAAACAAAGATATTGGACATGGAAGAAAGTGAAAACAGAGGCGACAATAGTAGCGCGTTTGCGTTCTACAAGAAGAATCGAAACGTTGGTAACACTAAGACCAAAGACAACGCCCAGATGTCAAAGTCAAAACAAAAAGTCATCATCAAACACATCAAACTCCCGACGTGGGGGATAAAATTTCGTAATCTTAAATTAATTTATGTCGCGACTTACTTAGGGACCATTACCTACGGCGCCGCGGCTTGGGCTGATAGAACCTTTATTTGGGAGGCTCGGCGTAAACTCCTTCAGAGTGAACGGTTGGCACTTATTTTCCACTGTAAGGCTTATAGAACCGTCAGCACGTCTGTGCTGCCACTATTTAGGTTAGGGAAGTCAAAAAAAAAACATATGTATGCATTGCAATGCAGCGCATATATGTATTTTTTCTTCTTATTTCTATACCGTCTTTAGTTTAATAACTATGTGGGATCCAAGACCCCCCGGGATCTAGCCCAGTCGTCACTGATTGAGCTCTAGTCTATTCTGGATGCCGCTGTAGATCCTGGCTCTAATCATTACTACCAGTCGAGATGTTATAGTATAGGAGAAGATAGAGACAGAGAATGTTCTGGAGGTACAGGAAAATTGTTCAGATAAGGCGAATACTGTTCCAGTAGGGGGAGAAGTTTTGACACTCCAGGAAGATTCACCTGAACGATCAGAGAGCTGGAATACAGATAGCAGTGACGAACTGTATGTACCTTGTGAAAATGATACATTAGATAGCTCTGAGTCTGGTTCAACAGACAGTGAAGACTCCAAAATACTCGAAAATACCAACATAATAAATCATCTTCGGGTTAGGAAGCAGCCAGACCGTTACGGATTTGCAAGTGCTTGTATGGAAGATGACAACATGTTCACGGGAGAGATATCAATACAAGAAGCCTTGGAAGGTCCTGAGAAAGCACAGTGGTTAGCGGCAGTGCAAGATGAGTTACAGTCGTTCGAGAAAAATAGTGCATGGGAACTAGTAGATGTACCAATAGAGGGTACTATAGTGCAGTGCAAATGGGTTTTGCGGAAAAAGTACGATAGTGAAAATAATGTGCGTTACCGTGCTCGTCTAGTTGCAAAGGGCTTTACTCAAAACACAGAAACATTTTCGCCTGTTGTGAGCCATACAACTCTTAGACTATTATTTGCATTGTCTGTAAAGTTAGGGTTAGATGTCAAACATCTAGATGTAAAGACTGCATTCTTGAATGGCGATTTAGAGGAAACCATTTACATGAAAATGCCAGATTGTTATAATAGTAGTAGTTCAGGTTGTAAAGTATTGAAACTTAAAAAGGCAATTTATGGACTTAAACAGGCTTCTAGAGCTTGGAATAAAAAGGTTGATAATTGTTTAATCAGTAACGGTTACAAAAGGTCAAAAATAGAGCCATGTATGTATATTAAGGATATTATCAAATGTAAGACCATTGTAACAGTCTATGTTGACGATTTCTTTATATTTTCCAATGACAAAGTACAAACTAACAACTTGAAACAGATTTTGTCTAGTAAATTTAGCATTAAGGACTTAGGTGAAGTTAAGTTATGCCTCGGAATGAATGTGAACTATAATAAAGATAAAGGATATGTAACTTTGAGTCAGGAGACCTATATTGAGCAACTTTTGAGCAAATTTAATTTAAATGATTGTAAGCCTGATGGAGGTCAAACTAAATATAAATAAAAGTCAAGTAGCTGTCAATAGTCATGTGCCTTAACAACAACTTATTGGGAGTTCGATGTACCTATCAGTCTTAACTAGGCCAGATATTTGTTATTGTTTAAGTTTTCTAAGTCAATTTAATAATTGCCACACAAAGGAGCATTGGGAATATGCAAAGAGAGTATTAAAATATCTAAAATGTACTAAAAGTTATGGAATAAAATACTGTAAAGAAGGTAATTCAGAAATAGCAGGATATGTAGATGCTGATTGGGCCTCTGACTCTGGAGATAGAAGATCATACACTGGGATATTTTTTTTTGTTATCTGATGGAGTAATATCTTGGGAATGTACAGCCCAGCTCGCAACGGTGAATTTAGGGACGGTTTTTGTAAATGGTCTGAATAAAAGGATTTGCTCTAAAGTCGACATTAAGGGAGCCGCTCGGTTGTTACTTTCAGAAGATGCGCTTGCACCGCTTTCTGTCGACACTCTTACGGCTCTTCAGTACAAGCATCCTCCCAGGAGTGCCAGCGAGCAGCTGCCTCCGCCTCCAGAACCCAGCGACTTAACGCCCGAGGTAGTACCAGAGGACGTATTTGCTTCGGTCTTTTCTTTTAAGAGTGGTTCTGCGGCGGGTCTTGATGGACTGTCATCACAACACTTAAAGGACCTTCTGTGCAACATTACGGGGGATGTGGGTCGCACTTTGCTATATGAAATAACTCGCTTAATGAACCTTATGCTTTCGGGTGGTGTTTGCAATGACGCGCTTGATGTTATATACGGGGCCAACTTAATTGCTTTAAAAAATACGACGGTGGCATCTTTGCCAATTGCAGTTGGGAATACATTCCGCCGTATTGCATCAAAGATCGGTTGCAAGCTTATTTTGCCAGATCTAACTTGTAAGTTTCAACCCATTCAATTGGGTTTCGGTACCCGCGGAGGTTGTGAGGCTGCTGTACATTCGGCTAGAGCATTCCTGCAACACGGTGGTGGGAATGTTTTGCTGAAAGTTGACGTCAAAAACGCATTTAATTCCGTTAATAGGTCTGAGGTTTTGCCACAAGTTAAAACGAATGTTCCCCATATAGATACGTGTGGCAGTGTTACTCTTCGCACACTAGCTTTGTGTGTGGAGATGATCTGGTTATGTCATCTACTGGATGTCAACAGGGTGATCCTTTGGGTCCACCAATTTTCAGCTTGGCAATCCATCCTGTTATAAAGGAGCTCCGATCAAAATTTAATGTTTGGTACTTGGACGATGGCACTTTAGCAGGAAGTGCTGTTGATGTTCTAAGGGACCTCCAAAACCTTATTGTCGCATTCAGTTCCTTGGGTATGGAGTTAAATTTTTCAAAATGCGAGTTATTTCTTAATTCATCACTACACGGAGATGATGGAAGTCAGGTAATAAGAAATTTTGAAAGTGTTTGTCCAAACATAAAGATTGTGAACCGTTCATCTTTGTTTTTGTTAGGTGCTCCTATTTTTGAGGACGCATTTCCACATTTCATTGACGGTCAGGTGGAACGGTTTCAATCAGCTAAGGGTCGTTTGAAGGATATACATCCGAATATTGCATTTATTATTATTAGGTTTTGTCTTTTTGTGCCAAATTTTACATATTACATGCGCTGCGTCATCTTTTGGCAATTTCCAGCTTTGTTGTACATTTTGGATAGTATTTTAAAAGAGACATTAGAGGAGGTCTTGAATTGTTCCTTCCGTGATGATACAGTGTGGTCACAGGCTTCTCTTCCGATATGTCATGGTGGTTTGGGTGTACGCAGCGTTACAAATGTGGCTTTGCCGGCTTTTTTATCTTCAGCGCACAGCGTTCGTGATCTCTTTGGTAGTATCCTAAGCCCATCGCTTGGCGATGTTGAGATTGCGAGCTTGCCTGACGCAATACAGGCTTGGCGGAGCACTACAGGGTCGGCTGATATACCTGTTACACCTTCTTCTCAAAAGTCTTGGGATAAACCTTTGTGTAAGCGGGTAGTTGACGTTATCCTCAATGCTGCTGTAACCTCTGCTCATAAGGCGCGTATACGGGCTTCGTTGGAGGTGGAGTCCGGTTATTGGCTGCATGCATTGCCTATAACTAGTGCTGGGACATTATTGGACAGGCAGACTCTATCTTTAGCGGTTGCCTTGAGGTTAGAAGTGCGTACCAATGAACCACATAGTTGTCGTTGCGGAGTGCGAGTTGATGTCCTGGGACACCATGGTTTATCCTGCCGTCGCAGTGCTGGGCGTCTGTCTCGCCACGCCGCCCTGAATGATGTAATCCGAAGGGCGCTCGTTAGTGTTGGAGTTCCAGCTATACTAGAGGTAGGTGTCTAGGACTGATGGCAAGCGACCGGATGGTATGTCCCTTATTCCATGGGCCAATGGTTTGCCTTTGGTGTGGGACGCTACTTGTGTGGACACTTTGGCGGCATGTCATGTTAGCGTATGCACTGTAAACGCGGGTGCGGGTGCATCTGCTGCGGAGGCCAACAAACGACGAACATACTTGTCATTACATGGTTACCACTTCGTACCTTTTGGAATTGAGACTCTTGGTCCTTGTGGTAAAGATGCCCGAACTTTCTTTAGAGAGTTGAAGCGTCGCCTCATTGAAGTGTCGGGAAACCCTAAAGCAGGGGCTTATTTCGCACAGCGCATTAGCATCGCGATACAGCGGGGTAATGCCGCTAGCGTGTTGGGCACTTTGCCTAGCGAGGGTAACAATGTACAGGACTTTTTTTAATATGTTCTATAGACTTAATTATTTTTAATGTTTATTTAATTTAATTTATTGACATTAAATATGTTTAGGGCATGACATTTTTGACGAAGCTTGTTGCCGATGTAAATCTGTATTTATTATTTTAAAATGGTTGTAAATAAATGAAATTTGGAATGTTGTGACAAATAAAAAAAAAGTATGTATAGCAAATAAGTATAAATTGATTTCAATTGAACTTTACAAGACATAAACTTAACTTGCGGTTCATTATGGTAGCGACATCTGACAAGAGGAAAAGGAACTGTTTTAAGCTCATTGTTTTCGTGTGCGTGCATTGACACACACAAACGTGCGTGGGGGCGTTGCTTGTACTATGCGAGTTTGTGTTATTTGAGTTTGTGTTGTGTTTATTTCGATCATATGTTTCGTCTATGACGTATGTGTTCGGTATTATCATTGTAAGGGACGCAAACATTAAAATACCTAGAACATGTTAATTATTTTGTTAGGGAAAATCAACTTCTAAACCAAAGTGATTGTCATAGAGAGTAACATAGAGGGCTTCCTCAGACCACAAATAACCCCTAGACTTCCGCTTCGCTTTTCCGACAAATACACGCTGTATAGCCGCTGTATACGGTGTACAGTACCTAATTAGTATTTTTAGTAATTTTCGTCATAAAAATCTTCAATTTTATTTTAGGGTATGTCATACCCACCTCACAGTTAGTGTAATAATTTTTCACCTCATTCACGCCGGGTTAAGTGTTACAACAAGCTTTCATTGGATTTGAATAAAATAAAAGAATTACTCGTCTCATGTCAAAACAATGTGAAAATTACACTTTTCAATTTTATTGGCGATCATTTCGTAAAATTTCTGCGGAGGTCATTGCCTTGCGAATAGACGTATTTTTTTTCATGCTGCCATTCGTATTTGCGAATGCCAAACGTAGCGTTGGTACGTAACGTAGAAGCGAGCTAAGAAGCATTGGTTTGTGCTACACGTACAGTACGACAAAACGCCAATTTCATATTTGAGGACCTAACACATTAATTGAAACTATAACATTTAAAAAAAAGTATTTATTAATGACAATTTAAAAAAAAATTAAACAGTTTCGTTAGGTAGGCATTTTTCCCCCTCTATGGGTTCCCGCCTTCTCGTTGTGTAGGGGCACCCGGTGAAGCTAAGAGGAACCCACTGGGCCGGTCTGTTGCCGACTGGCCGGCCCGAGAGGGACCGCTGTCCCGAGCTCGCTTTTGAGCCCGCAAACACGCGGTCCAGGATGTGTCCCATGGCGTAGCCGCACTGAAAGCCGCGGAGGGAGAGGACAGTCGCTATTCCGACCGCCGCTGTCCCTATCCTCCGTGCCCTTGCGGGGCCGCCACCGCTAGTTGGCGGCATGGACGGGCCGCAGGAGACTGTCTATCCTCTGCGGCCGGAACGGAGGAAGATCGCCGCCGGGGCGATCGGGTTGTGACCGTCCCGCCGCCAGCCCTATAGAGGTAGTTGTTCCGGGCGTATAGAAAAGAATAGGCCTACGGTATCCCCTGCCTGGCGTAGAAGGCGCCCTAAAAGGGGTCCTTGGGGTCGTGGTTGTCGGAGTGGGGTTCCCGACACCTGCTTGGACGGCCCCGAGAAGGACGGCGGTTACAATATGGCAGACACACCACCGCCTGCCCCGAGCCGGAGACCGACAGGACCGATCGCTTGGACGGGTCCTGATGCAATTCCTTCGGGTACTATTATTGTTATGTTTAAAAGCTATGAGGTAGCTTAGGTATTTCAAGATAATGACTTACTGTAAAAGCTCTTAAACCACGCCACTAGCTAAAATGTGCTATCAATATCCTTAAGGACCGCGTGGATTGCTTGAACAATGGAGCCACTGCCGCTGAGTTTCTCTTCGTTCTTGGAAGTTAGCTGGATTCAAATAAATGGTGCTCCGGAGGCCGCCCGCAGACAGTTGGGGGTCAAGTAGTCAACTAGCCACTCATGAAAGTAGATCTTGGGAAAAATCCCGAGATACGCTACCGTGCCGGCTGGCGAACCGGATGGAGGGAAATGTGACCATTTTCGGGGGGGGGGGGGGTTCTGGTTTCTCTATAGTGCTTTTTCGTGTGTGGGTTTCTCCTGCTGAAGATCACTGAAACTCTGAATCTTCTGTTTCGCTAATACTAAAACACCCCAATTAAATATAATGAAAAAGAAATGTTCCATCATTTATATCCTATTAGATACGACAGGATAAGCAACACTAAACGCGTAACTAAAAAAGAAGAAGGATACGAAACTACCTTTAACACATCAAACTCGCAGGTATTCAATAAAATACTTCCGCACGAGAAATCACAGAAGGGGTAAAAGGGCCTGCTTAATGCGATTATGTGCCTCATACCTCTACAATGCCTGGGGCGTCCGTTCCAACGTAACCGTATACTTCATCCCGCAATGACAAAGTGCCGCTTATTAGAAAGCTAATGAGCTTTAACACTTTTGTGGAAACCTGTCTTGTTGACAATGTAAAATATTACACCTCATTTATCACAGGCAGATTATCTTCAACAGTGTTGACCTTGTTGACATGGTTTAGTAAGTCGCAAACTGTATGAAAAGGTTGGTGTGCATAAACTAACTGCATGTAGGTATGATGGGGTCGATATATAAAGTTTACATATAGTAGATAAAGGTAGGTATACAGATATTAAGTACTAGGGTATTATATTAAGTACTAATCATTTGAGACATAATCTAGCTTATATTATGTCTCAAATGATTTATCATTCCTACAAAAAAAACTTAACAAGCATAGCATACCTTTTTTTTTTATTGTGGGGAAATCCGTTATGGATACCCCACCGCTAACGGGGACAGCGGCGGGGTTATGTGGGACTCGCACCCACTAAAACCCCACGGTGACTACTCCCGCGTTATTGCCGGGGCGGGGGCAAGAACAGCCTTAGCCACTACGTCCAAGGAAGCATAGCATACCTAACATAGTAGTAATATCTAAAGTGTTTGTCAAGACAACACTTGACAATTGTGCGCACTAGTCCGACCTAAGAGCGACTTGGATAAAATTAAAGACAAGCTCGAGCTTACATTTGTTATTTTACTCGACGTTGAGTTTTAATGTCTGTGCGCGTTTCATTAAAAAATGATCTTGGTAAAAATCTGACAAGTAAAGTTGTATTCCTATATTGCTACCTCATACTTAATTAGAATTATTCGTAGGGCCCTACATATTTATGTTTAGAAAGTTGTACGTGATAGAAGAAAATCAACAAACGTGGGTATAACTGTTTCTGACATGCGTTTTCTAACTTACCTATTCCGGGAAAATGATACCAGTCTGTTAAGACATCTATGCCTGAATATAAGGTGATTGTCTTCGGTCTGTCGATTGAACATAGACACTAAAAAAATCGGTAGAAATTTCATTACCATCACGCTGACGGGCGGAGGCACCGGAAGGATTAATAAACGTCATGCATTTCATAAAAAATATTACAACACTAATTTCCTAAAATGAGTACCACTTTTGTTTTGACGAGCATCTGTTTCGGTTACTTCGAAACCTATTGTAGCAATCCCGTAATTTTCAAAGGCTTTCAGTTAAAGTAAGATTATTTTAATTGTTATCACAAAAAGGTGTACTTGCAAAAAATTTGGTACCTATCTTCCAACAACAAGTGTGATTTGATTTTTAGATTCATTATACAACACAATTGGATCTAACTAATATTCGTTGAGCAGATATGATTTTATCATGATAAATAAGTAAGCCGTGGGTGTCATTTGCTACTATCGCGTTGCGGACCAAAAGAAGGCGAATCTCTACTAAACCCTTTTGTTTATGCTTTGTAAGTCGTGGCCTGGAGCCTACCATCACCGACCTAAGCGATTCATACGACAACCTAAACTGAACTGAATCGCAATTTTCGTACCATCACGTGCTTAGCAACAGTTGAGCGCCGCTAGCGCAATACACGCTCAACTGTTTCTAGCGATTCAGTTTCAAACGCGGTGGTATACCACATCGCGACACTGGATGGAGCACACTTGTTTATTAGGTACCTATTCACCCGCGACTTGAAGACCTTCAGTCTTTACTGCGCAGTTCGTACTATGAAAGTAGACGCAAACCATTTGGTTCGCGTCCACTTGTTGTCCTATTGTAAAAACGCGATGGGGGTATTAGGTTATGCAACTCCGTAGCACTCTCTCCTAAATGCATCCGATAGAAGACAGATGGGCTCGCTACCTTGCGGCGATGCTCTAGGTTTTGTAGCCGAGCAAAAAACAGCCTGTCGTCACCTATGAGTCTTCTAGCACGCCTCTCTATTGCCTCCAGAGCCTCAAATTGGTATTTTACGGTATTTTTTATGAGAGCAGTATTCCATACACGATCGAACTTGTGCTTGATACAATGTGAACAACTGTTCCGGGCTGGAAACACCGTCGCACCTTCGAGAGGATGCCCAGCTTCTTGGCTGCGCGTTGGACCGTTCTTTTTCGTACCATGACGTGCCACTTGAACCTAAAGTGAATCGCTTATGTGTCAAATATTGCGATTCAAATAAAGTTACTCTGCGGCGGACGAAACGGAATCGCTTTTGTGTTAGTGCTCACGTTTTTGAGTTTAAATTGTTGAAAATTTTAAGTATTTAATTAAATGCCACTTTTATTATTTATTCAACTTAAAAATGCTGTGTGAATAAATTTCTATCTACTTGAGGCCGGTACCTAACTCTGGGTTATAAACAAACTATTTTTCCTATATATCATTCGAGATGGATATTTCCGACGATTAAACAGTATCTTTGCATAGGCGGCACCAACGGCAGCTTGCACTGCGTGAACAGGATCAATCCCTTTCATCTAGAGGACTTGGAATTTATCTTTTCTTTATCTGTGGCTACAGGATGTTTCATTGACTCACTTAGTCAATAAAACATTAAGGTACGTACTTAAAAAGAACTATAATTAAAACATAGCCTATATTTACAAAACTATACTTAAAGCTAATCTTGCAGTTAGTAAGCCTTATATGGATTTATTTTGAACTAAGTGTTTGTTTTTTGTCCCCAGGTATTACATTATGCTCCAGAAGTGACCTATTGTTAATTATTGTATCGTTCTACACAACATTTGCAACAGGGCAAACCTTCCTATACTGTTATAGAAACAACCACAGTGGGAGATGACAAATACTGGATTTGTGTGTTGGTAGCAGCGACAACGATCCTGAACTAAGTATGGCTTGGTTTGGCAACACAAAGGAGTCTCAATGAGCATTTATGGGAGATGAGGGCAACCTGAAATTATGATTATTTTTTATACTTACATTTATTTTTTAAATTTGTTTGATAACTTTTTATTATTTTGTAAAAAATTATTTTATGTAGATAGGTACTTGATTAGATTATTTTTTCTTAATAGTTGTAATTTAACATTGTATACTTTAGTTATTTTATTCGTCGAACATAATATCTCGGTAAATAAATATTTATTTCAACTGGACAACATTTCATTTACAAAAACTTTGAACTCCTGGGTCAGTTCCTCAAGAGGCTTTTGTTGTCTTCCTCTCAGAAATCCCAGCTCATAGTCAACCCGCTCAAATTTCAGGTCAACAACATAATATTATTTCATTTTTAATTTGTAATCAATCCACCTTGGATTTGTGTAAATTATAAGAAAATATGGGATAGTGAAAAGTAAATTATATTTAATAATATAATTAGGGAGGTACTAACATTCCTCCTAGCAAAATATTATATCTAAGTGCAATATACTTGAGTTTAAAATTGGATGCTTAATTTTATTTAACAACAACTCGCAAGAGATCTATGTTGACGAATAACTTCCCAAAGTGCTTCAGTGAAGTTTCAGTGCACATAGCTCAGTCTACGCTGGCGCGTCGTTCTGTTTTGAATGAACATAGCACTTGAAACATGGAATGCCGAGTGTTATTCGAATCTTACAGGATTCAGAAAACAGAGGAGCGTCTGTGGTCCAGTTGGTCGGATACTTGACAACTCTCTGTCCTTTTATTACTTTCAGAAGAAGCTATACGTTTTTTGGTGTTTCTCTTATTAGTAACCATGTCGGATAAAATAACGAGTCTTTATCTGAATATTCGCCGTCCGTTTCAGGTATAATTAGTGGTCTCCTTTCAGTATAGGATGAGAAGGCGACGACGAACCGTCGAAATCGTATTTTACATCATCCCTAATGGCGCCATCGCTAGGTATGATGTTAGTATGATATATTTTGCCATAAAATCATGTAGGATCCATTGTGAAAAAGAAAAGCAAAGGGAAAATGTTAATGAAATGGAAAAAAAAAATCGAATAACGGCAGTAATAGAAACCTAAGTTATAGTCACAAATAAGTGTAAATGCATTCTAACCCATATCTGTCCCAGTGATATAAAGCTTTGAATGCATACGAAACCAGATATGTCCTCGTAACTAAAATGGTGAAAAACATACAAAAATTAAAAAAATCTGAAAATATCGATTTAAATCATAATAAAGCACAATTAACTGATTAACATAATATTTTTTTCAAAACTCTCAACTCACCACTTATCACTTTTTTTGCCATGCAAATTACGAGTTTGCGCTCACCATTTCTCTATATCTGGGTACGCCCGGTAAAATGGGGGTAGTTCGAAACATATCAGACCATGGCACAAAAAAATACGTCTAGATACTGGTAAATTAGTTCTTTACAGTTAAGTGTTTTAAATATGTCAAATTAATTTATTTTCAAAAATATATTGAGACAAATTCAAAAAACCAAATATGGTTTCATATGCGGTAGAGGGTTAAGCAAGAGCCTGTGCCTACCCCGCTTTAGGATTAAAAGGCGTGAAGTGTATTTTTTTTTATTTATTCAGAAAACAACATATTGCACTATAATAATGAATTCACATACTACACAGAACTTTTATATCCTAACGCCATAACAATAAGAAACGATAACTTATATTTGTATCACTGGAAATTCATTACAAATACGATTACAAAGTTTTCATTAAAACCGCTGTACAAACAAAACAATTCATACACTGCAACTTCAAGAAGACTGCGTTCAAGTATTTAAAGAAAGTGTTTATTTATGTTTCTAAAAGTCAAGTAAAACACAGAAAATATTATTAGAATTATGTAAAATTATTGATTATAATTAATAAGCATAGTAGAAGTAAAAAATTCAACATAAAAAGTATTAATGTGCTATAATTTCATAAATTACTAGCTGTCCCGGCAAACATTTGTTTTGCCATAATAAGTTGCCTTTGTACCCCGTGTATTGGGAGAAATACAACTGGCAGGTGGATAAAAAATAGATAGTAGCCGATTCTCAGACCTACTGAATACGCATATAAAATTTGGTGAAAATCGGTAAAGCCGTTTCGGAGGAGTATGGCAACGAAAACTGTGACACGAGAATTTTATATATTAGATAATACCTGTGGCGATTATGTCGAGAATCTAATATCTCGAATAATAACCACAATTTAATATAGTTATATAATAGAATAATGTTATGTAAAAATATATGTATACTAAATTAACTTGACAAAATGCAATACAGACAGTCAGACTTTCCGGTGCGTCTTCGATATATAATATAAATAATATGACACCGCGCGGAAACAACAACTATTGTATTAGGAAGGAAGCATTTGGAATTTGGTTGCTCCGCGCGGTCGCCGAATAATTAGCGATAAGCAGTGAGCTACGCACACTGCTCCTAGTCGCATGTACCTCGCTAGGTTGAGACCATCGCGCACCGTCTTTGTTCTTTCTGTCGCATCATCTCGTTTAAATCATTATTTCACCTTGTTCCCATCTGTGGCATCATTCTGTGTGAACATACAATAGACTGAAGTGCGAGTGGTAAAACTGTTGTACTTTCATACATACATACACCGTAACAACTCGCCTCATACCGGTAAACTCCGAAAACTTGATGTAATTAATTCTGAACGCAGAGTATATCTGTGTTCGATACGAGCGGATAAGAGACAAAAATCATTCGTTCTTTTTTTTTACGCTCAAAAGCTAGTCAGTGAAAACGACGTGATGGTACGAAAAAATGCAATTCGGTTTACGACCCTATATTGAACTGACTGGGATTTGAATCGTTTTGTAAAAGGTGATGGTAGGCATCCTGTAAAGTTATCTGGCATTTTTTATTACTTGCTCTGCCCGCGACTTCGACCGCGCAGAATGGTGTCTTTGGGTAGCAATTTTTTTTCATTTAGTTTGTTTTACAAATAAGACACAAACGTATACAATTATTTAACGAGTTATGTGCCGATTCACATTTTGTAATGATTCCATAAATAAATATACCAATATTTTGTATCTTGCCGCCATAAAAACATATCGTATCCCCTAAACCTTTTAGAAGTTACCCTCTTGAGAGTAAACCTGTAAACTTTGAATGTCGTACATTTATTTTATGTCGAATCAACATAGTAAAAAATCAATTTAAGCTCTATAAATGAGGATAATTTCGTATAACTTTTCATATACGCCTTTCAAGCCATTACTACCATTTTTCGCATTAAAAGTAGCCTTTTTATCACTATGAACAAGCGTTTGACCACCATCCTGCTTGATAACCTTCTTTATTCTTGACTGATGGAATACGTGTACACAAATTAAGGCATTAATTCCTGTGTAAGTCGACGTCGATATTACGATCTTCCGTTTTTCATTCGTTTAAGAAGTTCTAGGTTTTATTCACATCACTTATGCTGTTTTATCGCGATTCCCGAACGTTGATGTTGCTGTCGCATTTGTTCTTTTTGTTGTAATAATATTCAAGATATCAAAGTTAAAGGTAAAATAGTGGGAAATAAAAGAGGTGTGAAAACTTTATATCGGGGCTCGCTCTTTTGTCTCTCCTCATTGGACTAACTTGTACCGTAGAATCAAAAATCATTTCATGAAATTTAAAATTATCAAAATCTGTTCACCCAAACAAAAGTTTTGAGGTAATAAACCCAAAAAACAAACAAAAAATGCCGTTGAGTTGAGAACCTCCTGCATCTTTTGAAGTTCCCATAACCTAAAAAACAATCGTCCACGTAGTAAAATGCACTACTCCTCGTGGACGAAGTCGCGGACACACCTAGTCAAGCTATTAGTTTCAGTTTAACGTTAAGACGTATTAAAATCTTTGACTATCGAGGTTTTCTCATTAATCCCTGTTCTCACGAAATTTTGGTAAATCGTATTATTTTATCGACGTTATATATTAAAACTTTGATAACTTCTGAGATACCCGTTGAAATGACATGACAAGTAAACATTTTATATTTTTTTAAATTAAAGCTTGTGATTGTGATGGATTTATTTCTACTTTTGCCCGCGACTTCGTCCTCGGTGGTGGTTGACATAAGGGACATCTTTGTGTGATGGAATAAGGTTAAAAAAGATGTAGGATAATTTGGTAATTTCGAGGCTCATGTTGTTGAACTGACCGAGAATTGTCTGTTTCGCCTGAGGGTTTTATACCAAATACGGCAATATCTATTTGTGGACCTTAGACTACAAATTTGTGAAAGTCTCGTACTATCCAAACTTAATTATGCCTTACCGGCTTGTGGTCATTGACTTCGGAAAAAAACCCTTAAGCTCATTGAAAGAGTTCAAAATTACGTAATGAACAACAACAAAAAAATCACCTTTGTTGTATAGGGACTCGTTGTTAAAACGACTATAATAGATACACATATTTATTGTTGGCTCTTTTGTTATTATATTTTCATTGAAGTTTTGTATAATGCTGTTAATTTCCCTTAGCATCAATAAAAATATTCTGTGAAAAGGACATGACCGTTGTCCGATGTTTATATATGCTCATACTTGTCACTACGACTCCTCTTCGGTCCCTTGCAACTGTGTTAAGATAGACAGAGTGACCAGCGCTAAATATCTGGGAATTATTATAGATCAAAGAATGTCATGGAAGGAACAAATAGAAAAAACTGCAAACCGCATAAGGAAACTTACATGGCTATTCAAACATCTTAGGCATATCGCTGATGCCCAATTATTGACTTATATTTATAAAGCCTTAGCCCAATCAATTGTTGTCTACTGCTTACCCATATGGGGCGGTTCGGCAAAAACAAAATTCTTGGACCTAGAAAGAGCTCAAAGAGCTCTGCTTAAGATAATGTTCCTTAAAAAAAGATCATTTAGTACTTCAACGTTGTACGACCTTGCTAATGTTTTAACTGTTCGAAAACTTTATATTTTAAATTGTGTATTGAAAAGGCACAGATCTGTTGGTAACATCGTCCTCAACACTAATAAACGCATTAACTATAAAGTTATCGCACCAATAAACCGAGTGTGTAGAACAAGATTTTTAACAAAACAGTATGATTGGCAATCCGCTCAACTGTACAATCATCTGAATAAAGTACTTGATATTTTTCTCATGTCTTATAATCAATGCAAGACTTCGGTGACGTTATGGTTAAAAGAACAGGAGTACACAACCATCGAACGATTAATTTCTTAATGACAATATATTAACACAATTTTTCTATTTTTGTTTATCTTATATTATTATTGCTATTATTTTTTATTATTATTATTTTTTTTTAAATTTAGTCTACAGTATATAATTCTATTATTCTATTTATTAATTGCATTGATTATATATTTATAATTAACTGTGGTATTGTATATATATATAACTAAGTATATATATATATATATTCGTATTATTATAATTTTCTATATCTATACTCGTAGTAAACGCGAAGCCTGGTTTTCAAATGCCATCCAAATAAAATTGTGAACCGCTAGGAAGTGCGGCTCATTCCAAATACAGGTTATAAACTTACATGGAGTGAGTCGACCCTGCAATTCTGAACTTTACGAGAAATAAATGTTTTTTATGTTTTTTTTATGACCAGTTTTTGCCTAAAGTCTAAACTATAACCCATCACTTTTTTTAAAAACAGACAATATTTATCAAGTTTAGCATATCTTGATATAACTTCGGAGATTTTTAAAATAAAATGTCGTTTCTAATCTGATTTTCCTATTTACGGTGTATCTAGATATCAACAGCAACCGAACATCCTCCCATTCACAACTTAAAAATAAAGAAAGTATAAAGTTCGGTGCGACTCATATTTTACATACCTAATATGAAAATTTTATTGGAAATATTTTGCAATGAAAGGAAACCGGAGAGGCCTATGTCCAGCAGTGGACAAGTATGGGATGATGATGATAGGTAATATCAAAATCCGATTTACATTATGAAAAACTTAACGTAGAGTGAAAAGAAAAATTCGGGTAATTTTTTGTCTATTTTTATGCAATAATAAAAACAACACCAAAAAATAATAAAAATATACATATATAGGAAGACTCAGGCAAGGTGGTCCCTGTGTCTAGCATTCGTGGACTTTCTGAGAAGGCCTCCGACTCAGTTGAGATCTGGTCCGTTCTGGAGTCTCTGCAGCGTTGCCAAGTTGACTGGCGATACATCCAAGTGATAAGATGCCTCTACGAGGCTGCCACCATGTCCGTCCAAGTACAAAATCAGCAGACAAGTCCCATACCATTGCATCGTGGAGTGAGATAAGGGGATGTTATTTCCCCGAAATTGTTCACCAATGCAATGGAGGATATGTTCAAGACGCTGCATTGGAAAGGACGTGGCATCAACAACAATGGCGAACACATCTCTCACTTGCGATTTGCAAAGGACATCATCATTATGGTAGAAATTTTGCAGGACCTATGGTGAACTTGGATAAAACCAAGGTCATGTCAATGAACATGTTCTACTGACGACGAGACTAGGACGCCTTTAGTCAAGGTGAAGTGATGATATGTGCAAGATGGAATGACAAAAGCAGCCGAAAACAGATCTCATTGGCGTACAATTTGTGAGGCCTATGTATAGGCTGATGATGATGACCAAAGAAGCCATGATGTAATGCGCAAACGAAAGATCTGACTAATGAAGCAAACTACAGAATTTCAAATGAAAATACTGTATGGTCACGTTAGACGAACCATTAGTGCACTTTATGCGCACTACGGCTGCATTAACGCTAACAAGTAGTCACACTGGCTTTAAACTAATTTATTCATGTGCTTTCAGATAATTGTATGTATTCAGGCTTTATTGTTTAGTCAAGAATATTCCATTCGCAAGCGCACGAAAATTATTTTTGTAGTAAAGTATTCACTTTAATGCACACATTTTGTAAATACTTCTCCGTTTTTGGTACTAACTTTCATTTTATCACTTTTGGTTTGAGCAAAGAATGGATGAAGGATAGCGGAAGGTAGCATGAAGAAACAGGACATTTTTAGTTTTCAAATTTGTTATTTTCCTAAAAATCAGACTAGGTACTTACCTTTTTTCATAGAAGAAGTACAAAAAAAGAGCAAAAAACAAACTGTCCCGCGTAAGGATTCGAATCTCATGTATTCACTTCAACTTATTGACCGTTGACCACTGAGCTATCGGCACATAGAAGAAGCGTGTGAAATAACCCATCTGTATTTTAATGTACATTTTACTGTTTCATTTTAGACCTTCCGTGTATTAAAAACTATGCACAAGGAATTTTAGGATACATTTTAAAAGCATGGACCGCCAAAACTCTAAAAATCCTATCAATCAAAGAAATTTTCATTACGATATGTTCAGCCGTTTGGGAATTGTCGGTTTTGGACGATCCTACAGGAACCAAATTGAATTCCGAGATAAAGGTTATCCTAAATGTTAATCCGGTGTATAAGCTCTGCGTGTCAAATTTCATCAAAAATCTGTCGAGCAGTTTTGACGTGATTCGCGAACAAACAGACAGACATTTTTTCCAAAAATATGAACTTCGGCTTCTGTAAAGGCAAATACGAGGGTCATGTCAAAAGAAATTAGATACTCAAAAGTTACCGACTTTATTCTTTATTACAGCTATCTATTTTTTCGAAGTAGTCACCGTGAATACGTATACACTTTTCCATCCGTCTAAACCACTTAGAAAATACCGATGACTACTCTTCTTTGGACACCTCAGAAATTTCATAATTATACGCAGCCAGGGCATCTTTTTAATTTTTTCTTTAAAAAAAAAAAATAAATACACTTCACGCCTTTAATCCCAAAGAGGGGTAGGCGGTAGGTAGGTAATTTTTTCTTTAATATTGGGAAATAAGTTAAAATCGCAGGAGGCTTGGTCGGGGGAATATGGCGGGCAGGATAGTCACGTTTTTTGAGCTGAAATAGTCAAGTGTTCTAGCAGAAGTGTGAGGGGCAGCGTTCTCGTGGTGCCAGAGCAGGTGCGGAGAGTCGATTTCGGCCGCTTGTCACACCAAGCTGACAGTACTCTCGGGGCACAAACTGTCACATACCATTCAGAGTTAACTATCCTTTGATATTCTAGCACTATCGTAGCAATATGTCCTGTCTTGCGGAAAAATGAGGCAATCATTTGTTTTTGTGTACTTCGGGTTCAGCGACATTTTCTTGGCGTCGGCTTTCTTCAAAACACCATACTGTGGACTGTCTCTTTGATTCGGGGTCGTTATTATACAGGATGTTTGGTAGAACGTTGAACAAACGGAAATAGTGGGTAGTTGGGGTCATCTGCTACCCACTTGGCGCAAATTATTTGACCTAGGCCCCACGGTTTTTTTTTTTACTTTTCCTTAATTTTACAGAAAATTACCAGGTTTTTAAATTTAAATTCGAATGTCTTCACTTGTGATGGGTAAAACAGGCAGAATGTTGTTTTGTGTTAATGTCTAATAGTAGCAGACTCTCATAAAATGATTGTTGGGTTAGTAGGAAAAAAAGTTATGAGTCTTTAAAAGTACAAAAAGACGTACAAAAATACTTAGAGCGTAACTTAGACTTACATTAAAAAAAACTAAAAGCGATTGAGAACTTATTTACATTATGGATTACAGCAAAACATCTCTGCTGTATGAGCTTTCTAACGGTATGTAATTTACATTTACTAAAACAAAACTTCAGACTTATTTGAAATTTTTATCAAATAGGAGGTTTTTGACGAAACAGAAAATTTAAATGTTTTGCGAAATTTAAAACTGTACCTACAGTTGTCAAAAAATGTAGTAATCAATTCAAATGAGAGAAGTACTTAAATTATCCATACCAAGAGCCTTTTTTTTGTTTGGCTGTCTATATGTTCCTTAAAGAAACAAAAACTACTCTACGGATTTTAACGAAACTTGGTACAATTATTCTTCATACTCCTGGGCAGGTTAAAGTATACTTTTCATCACGCAACAATAGGAGCAGAGTAGTGAAGGGAAATTTTGAAAAAACGGGAGAAGTTACTCCATTTTTTAAGCTTCCGTCGCGTGTGCAGACTTAATGTTTAAAGTTACATAGAAATCATGTATGACGGAAATATCTACTATATAAAATAAGGCGAGTTTTCCTCCCTGACGCTATAACTCCAGAACGCACGAACCGATTTCCACGGTTTTGCATTCGCTGGAAAGGTCTCGGGCTCCGTAAGGTTTGTAGCAAAGAAAATTCAGGAAAAATTTCAACAGAAGAGCGGGAAAACGAAACGAAGCCCTCTGGTGGCGAAACGGAGTTCGCCGTGTTTGCTAGTTCTAAATAAAATTGTCACAATAACACGTGTAACTCCTAATAGCTTAGCAGTTCGGAGCATTCTGATTATATTTGTTTACTCTTACGTTTATAATACTTTCACTCATACCTATTTTTTTTAAATCACATTAATTTATACATATATACTTTCCTCAAGAATCACTCTATCTACTAAAGAAAACCGCATTCAATACCGTTGTTTAGTTTTAAAAATCGAAGCATACATAGCGACTTTGTTTTATCTCAACGCACAGACTTATCAACGCACAGCCCAAACGGATAAACTTAGGCACTTGCAATTTGAACGAACCTAGCTTAGGTACCGTAGGGGTGCACTAAGAAAGGAATTCCAGAAATTCCCACGGGAACGGGAATTAACGGAAGAATACTTTTGTATGAAAAATTTAAACCGATCAAGTTAGACGCTTGAAATATAGGATGCAGGTACTACTAAACTACGCGTCCACTAGTCTATCATAAATTTGCTCCAATCCACGCGGCGGTTTTTTGCAAATCGGTGAGTTTGTGAGATCTTGAACAACGCTTATGAAGGGACAGATTTTTTGTGAATCGAGTTTGCATGTTTCAATGCTGCTGATCCAATACCCAGGTCACGCTCGAGCTCTGCATATGTAATTCGTCGGTTCATACGAACATTTTTTCCACAGCCTGTTTCTTGAGTGACTGCGGTTGGCGGCCGTCGAGTGTTCCATATTTGAATTTATAAGCAAATAACCTACCTTTACAATGGTGTATAACTGGCCAGTGTCGATCAAATGACCATAGAGTATCTAACTCTTTAGGCATGACCTTCGTACTCAACCGGTTTTACGTAAAAAAAATCAATGTATAGTTTTGGACCCTGAACAGTTTTATCATAGTATAATAGCATTAAAGATTTTCTCATGAATACCTTTCTCGGAACTGAACCAAATGGAACCAAACAGGAAGCATCAGATTTCAGACAAAAATGAATCATCCAAATCAAAAGTTTTGAGACAGCAAACATAAAAAACTACCGAATAGAACCCTTCTCCTTTTTTGAAGCCGGTTAAAAGTAAAC
>SJJU01000354.1:0-10975 GCA_012932125.1 Conopomorpha cramerella
AGTTTTATTTAAGTAAATAACTTAATTTTTTCTAAAATATAGTTCCATACCTATCTTCAGTACAAAATTAAAAAGTCAATTCTAAACTTATGCCCCGGTTTATGACAAATGACAACGCTGTTACTAAACTCAAAAGGGATGAAACGGAAGTTGAAGAAGCAGTTGTAAATCCATCAATCATCCTGTACTGAGATCAAAACAGTGTTGTGCAGATGTTATTTTAAATTAATCGACAAAGTTCGGACCTGTTAGCTTTATTCATTTATAATAAACTGCTTATCGTCCACTCACTGTTCAATTTCATTTTAAACTTTTAGATATTTTCCATTAGTACAATAAACGATTTGCTTTTATTTTTATTTCTCCCGCCGCACGACCCACGTCGGGTCTACGTGAACGAGAGGCTGACCAAGGTCAACAGGAAGATCTTCGGGCTGGCTCAAGAGGTTGGTCGCACTCATCGGTGGAGGTTTGTGTGGTCGAAGGAGGGTCGTATACATGCGCGCGTGATGTCAACTCTCCGGTACATCGTCTTCAATCTGAAAATGATACAAAGCGTATTTTTGTATCACTGTCCATTAGCTCGGACGCAACTGCATTGTAATTTAGGATTCACATTTAATGTACCTGTTATTTTTGTTCCCATACATAATAACAAAAAAAAACATAACATACATAGTGTTTTAATTGTTTCTTCAACTTTGTACTGTTCAGCACCCATCTGGTTATTATTTTATTTTTCGTCATTTCTTCAACATTTTTTTTTTTTTTAATCACCATGAACAAGCGTTTGACCACCATATTTGTAATAATGAACATAGCTGGACTTTTGTGAACGGTAACGGCGTGGCATCTGCAAAAGAGATTATTTATCAACAATTAATACAACTTAATAATATATTTATCATTATTTTATATTATCTCATTGTGTATACTTACCTTACTGTGTCGTAATCCCGTATGGTCATAATTTCTCATACATTTTATTTATTAATAATTAAGGTCAAGTCTTTAAATTTTTTTTTTCTGGGTTTTTTCAATGCTGGATCCTTGGGTAAGAAACATGACGAGTTCCAAGTAGCGGTCGAGCGCGAGTCACCGGACATACTGGCCATTAATAAAACCTAGCTGCGAGCGGGCGAGGAGGCCCGCGCGCCCTTCCTACCTGGCTATCAGCTACGTCACGTGCCCCGGCCACGTCAAGTGCGCTCGCGCGGCAGCGGAGTAGGTTTAAATGTGAGGAGCGGGCTGTATGCTCGCATCTACCCACATCCACTAGGTCCACCAGAAGTTGAACAATGAAGAATATTAACTAATTTTGATTATTAGCACTCCATATTCTCAGTCAAAAACAAAAAATACTAGTGAAAGAATCACGTCGATACGTCAATTAGTTTCCGATTCATAAGTAAAACAAGATGTAATCGTACGACGCCGGCCGCGGTTACGGTGTGACGTCATCGTACAACACACTCATTCAGTCTGCTCACAGTCGCGCGCTCCTATCGTTGAAATTTTACCTAAATACTTTTAAACTGCCCAATGCAAACACTAGGAAATCATGTGTTGTGCCTAAATGTAGCAATTACGCAACAACTACCAATTCGCCGGAAAAGTTTTTTATAGTTCTAAAAGACGTCAAAATGCGAAAAAAAAAATTAAAGCTATCAAGAGGCTATTAGATCTATTTGGAGATAAAATCTGTCTCTTTCCGATCTGAAATAAGTTCCAAATAAAAATAAATGGCCTTACGTAGTTTGTAAGAAAAAAAATACAAAAAAAGTCTAGTATATCTGTAATGTTCAACCCACTACATATACATCCTAAGTACCTACCTACTTCCTACTAATATTATAAATGCGCAAGTTGTGAGTGTGTGTGTGTTCGTTATCGTTCACGAAATAAATACTGAACGGATCTCAATGAGGTCTGGAATAACACAGTCATAATATGTACAGTTCCCGAGGGAACCTGTTGGCCTGCTGGCGGAAGCTAGCTTGCAATAAATAAATGTATGTACCTATGTATTCATTTAAATTTACTAAGAAGAGCGATACCTACCTATCCTAGGCTACCTATCCTAATCCTATATATACATACATACCAATAGCTACAAAACTATAATACAATATGTATTATTATGTTGTCGGTAAGGTTAAAAAATACTTGTACTATCTGAGTTACATTCTTCCATTATTATTATTATTCCGTTTTGATAAAACAATTTAGAATAGATAAAGTTTTAAGCATAAGTAGTAGCACAGAAAGTTCACTCACCATTGCATTTTTATTCCTCGAATTTCGGCGGCAACGAAATGACTATTTGTTGGCAAATAATACGCAACCATTACTCCATCTATTTTAGGTAGATTATCCGATTGCCCTTTTTCGAATCCTTCATAACATACATACATACACTTCACGCCTGTCTCCCAGAGGGGTAGGCAGAGACTACAGATCTCCATTTGTCACGGTCCTGACATACCCCTTTCGCTTTCATCTACATTCATACATCTTTTCATACATGACCTCCGGTTTCGAGTACTTTTCACGCCACCTTCGGTCAGGACATCACCAATCTGGTCTTTATATGTCCTTCTGGGGCGACCTCTACTCACCGGCCCATTACATCACCCATATAAATCTCTTTCGTCAATCGACTTTCATCCATTCTCTCCATATGCCCAAACCAATCCTTCATCAATTTTATTAATTGAATGATATTTATTTTTATTAGGACGAAAACAACAAAATACTGCGCAAGCTTAACACCTACTACTATAAATGATAATTGAAATCAAGTCGCCACTGATACTAAGCGGGCCGCGGGCCGCACGGCGCGTTGTGACATGACGTCACAAGCGGTCACGTGACTGTTAGCGGGACTCGATATTTTTCGAAACTTTGAGTGCCTATAAAATCAAAACTACTTACTAAGTATTATAGACTACAACAAAAACTAATGCATTTGTATACATACAGGCTTTACTGAGACAAAACTTCAAGCGATTTGGCGACCTAGTAACATTCTTCATTCTGGTTGCGAACGAACATCAACTCGCAAAACCTTATAATAGGTACTGCGTATCGACCGCCCTGGAATACAGATAAGTTTCTTGATACAATCACGGACTTTAATATTAACTTACTCGTTACTGATACCGCGTCAAGAACTTTTTATCGATTTTAAAAATCTCTTAAACTAATTAATTATGTAACAGAAGCTACACATTACACTAACCACAGCTGCAGTCTAATGGATGTTTTTTGCACCAACGCTCCATTGCATAGCTGTGTAGTCTTGAACATAGCTGAGCTTCGAGGGCATGCAATCATTATAATTACCTTAAAAATAAAAAAAAAACCTTGTATACCTTAAAAAATACCATTAGGCCATTAAAATGTAATGACCTCTCGCTATTCCAAAGGGACATTTCACGTATGCCTTATTTATTTATTTATTTATGTACACCAACAGAATATTACTCAATGCATTTTAAATATTTGTAGTTTAATACATTTAGGTCTCTAGCAATATTCCTATTACAGGCGTACACTTCACTCGTAACAGATTGTATTCTTTTCTTTAAATTACTATACTAATACAAAATAAACAAGCCTTGGTAAATATTTGACAAAATTTCAAATGTTAACTAACGACTTGGTAGCTCTTTTACAAGCACCATTGAAAACAATCATAATTAATCCTCGCAACAAACCTTGGCTCACATCTAATAAACGTCTCATGATGCACCTGCGAGACGTTGCTCACAAAAAGTGGCTGAGCTCCAGGTCAGACCAACACAGGTTGGAGAATAAATAGCTGCGACATTTGGTAAATTCTTCTGTGTGTTTTGAAAAACAGGCTTTTAACAAAAAAAAATTAACCGTCATCTTAAAAATTCTAAGCAACTTGGAAAAAGCTTACAAATTTCGTGTTACCAATTAAAAACGTGTGCAGGTGGTTCGAGGGATCGTTTTTAAAAGTTGTTACAATATTTATGAAATTTGGTGACGATTTAGAGGAAATTTATTAGAACCTCTTAGTGGTGACAAAAATATTGTAAATTCTAATCCCTGAAATAGTGAGTCAGTCAACTAGATCACTCATATGGCTGAATTGGTATCATGCGACAGTGTATATCTCAGAAACTGTTGAGATTATACTTTTCACTTTCAGACTGAAAATTGTGAGGAATTTGTAAATACAATAAATAAAATTATAACTCTGTCAGGTGAGCTGCATCACATTTGTGTTACTTTTTAAAGATCACTCATAACGCATATGTGCGGTGTGAGAGATCTAAAAAAAAACATCAAAATAACGACAAACTCGTATAAATGGTGTTGTTCCACCCTGTTAAGTGTTGAAGATTATTTGTTAAACCAAAAGTGTCTCTAATAAATAAATAAATCTTAGACAAAAATCCGAATTGATTATTTCGAAAGTATGCGATCTGAGTTATCTTGACTAAGGTAATTTTTTGCTTAACCGTGCGATCCTCCGCATATTCTGGCCGTACACTAGAACCGAGGACGAGGAGGAACGAGGACCTATGGGCACAGTGCGGTCAAATCCCTATTGGGGAGGAGATTTCACAACGCAAATGGCGGTGGATTCGTCACACGATCCGAAGAGGGAAATCCAAAAAGGCGAGCATCGCGTTCGAATGGCAGCCTGGGGGAGGTCGCCGCAGACCTGGACGTCCCGTGCATACGTGGCGGCGCACCGTCGACGGCGAGCTGAGAGCGCGAGGGCTGAGCTGGTCCGATGCCAGAGCAGTCGCAGAGGACAGGACGGCGTGGCGCCATCTTGTAAAGTCCCTTTGTACCACGGGGGTACCATAGGACTTAAGTAAGTATTATTTACATTACTCTACATTTTGATAGCAAAAGTTGAAACTAAGAAGGCTTTACCATGTAAGGTAAAATATGGTTGTGTTTTAGAAGAGATGCTGAACTGTGATTCTCATAGTGATGCAGATTTTTGCAAGTACTTTCATGAGAAGATTACCTAGTTTATTAAATATTTACAAAGTTCCACATAATAATTGATTGTACAGGAATGTTGAAACAGTAAATTGACACCTAAGACAATGCTGTTGGTGGTAAGGCCTAGTCTGTCTTCAAGCTACTGTAGTTTACTACAACTGTAACTATGTAATTTAAAATGTACAAAGTCTCCTCCTCATCCTACTATATAGAGGTATATTAATATTATAAATGCGAAAGTTTGGATGGATGTCTGGATGTATGGATGGATGTTTGTCCTTCTTTCACGCAGAAAGTACTGGACGGATTTTACTGAAACTTGGCTGTATTGTAGCTTATAAATTAGAATAACATATAGGCTATAATTTTTGTGGCTATGTTTTGAGTTATGTACGTTTTAGCGTAAAAATGAAAGATAGGGAAAAATCGGTATCTTGCGGTATATTCCTGCGTGCGCTGACAAGATATGTTAAAAATAAGCAATCAGAGATTTTTAAAAGTTCTACAAATGAGTCCGAATTAGTATATGCTTATATTTTACAGTTTTTCCGCAATAATCATTTTAAGGTTAATAAAACATGAAAAAAACAGAGTTATTTGCGAAGCTGTTTTGGTAAGATAACATAAATCTTTATCAAATATAATACGCTATTAAAATAGAATATTAAAAGTAGATTATTATTTCCCTTTACAGCATTCGATTTTACCCATTAATTTCTAAAATGTCGCAGATTGAATAAATATATGGCCGCCACCGCACTGCCGCCAGGCGGTATCAGTTTCAATTTCTGCGTATGTAAGCCGAGTGAATTAATGAGGTCAACTTACAACCAATGACTTATCTTCTTGAATGTCATAAAATAAATTAATGTTCGAATTTTTACTATCATTTTATTTCATATTACTACATTAAAATTTGCATCACATTTTCTAAGAATATGAATATTGTGTTGATGTGTTCTGTGTAGAAATTGTTTGAAGAAATTGACCACAAACCGTCTTGCGCGAAGAATCGACGAATTTGAACCACCAGAACAGGCTGAATTTACAGGCAGGCTTGGCTACGGCACCATAAACCACATCCACACAGTGCGGCAGATCATAGAGAAGACTATAATCTGTCCCTGTGTCTAACATTCGTGGACTTTCTGAGAAGGCCTTCGACTGAGTTGAGATCTGGTCCGTTCTGGAGTCTCTGCAGCGTTGACATGTTGACTGCCTACACTCCCAAGTGATAAGATGTCTCTATGAGGTTGGAATTATAAAAAGAAAACATATCACTGTAATTGTCGCTGTCACTGTCTGTGTGTTTATACTGAAATACAGAAGTGTTTTTGTTTACAAATCTCTTGAATCCGGGTAAATAGGCGTAGCTTCCACAATATTTCCAACAGGTTATTGGTCCAGTACAAGCAATGATTAATAATCTATAAATATTTTTCGGAAAATACTAAAATTCGCCGAAATGTATAAATATATTTGGAAACGTCATATTACCAATTGATTCAAGATTACTTCAAATTATGTTGGAATGGGATTACCAATACAGAAACTTCAGGGCATTGAGGACTACAATCAATGGAAGTTTATGACGAAAATTATTCTTATACATGAAGACCTCCTAGAGTGCGTTGAGACGTGAAGCATGTTTCGCAAGAGAACAGAGGTAGGTATTAGTTAGCCACCTACTTTCCTGCATATTGTCTGCTTTATTTATGAACATAATCTCCCTAATACTTGGCATAATTGGCTACCTATTCAAAATGTATCTACCTACTTATGTAATATTATTTTATAAAACAGACTTCAATGTTACTTTATTTTGTTCAAGGAACAACAGCGTGTCACCAATCAAGTGCGCTTTACGTTTCTATGCGACGGGGTGCTACCAGCAGACAGCTGCTGATCTCTCCGGATGTAGCATCTCCACGGCCCATAGAATCGTGCATAGAGTTAGTGCGGCCATTGCATCATTACGACCAACATACATACATATTCCCAATTCACCTGAGGAAATTAAAAGAACTCTAGTTGAATTCTACAAAACAGCAAAATATCCGTATGTGATTGGTGCCATAGACTGCACAAACGTGAAGTTAACAAAATCACCTGGTTGTCAGAACCCAGAACTGTTCAGAAACAGGAAACATTATTATTCTATTAACGTTCAAGCGATATAAAACGCTAAATTATAATTTAAAGACCTAGTGGCTAGGTGGCCAGGTAGCACACATGATTCCTACATTTTTAATAATGGTGTAAGAAAGGTCCAATTTGATCAAGGCACATACGGAAATGCTGTTCTTGTTGGAGATGCTGGCTATGCCTGCAACAAATATATGATGACGCCTTTAGAGTTTTACACCATTGCAACACAGCTGCAGAAAACTTGTATAATGAATGTCATATAAGAACGAGAAATTGCATAGAAAGGTTGTTTGGTGCATAGAAGAAACGGTTTTCTGCCATGGCTATCGGATTGGGTGTTTCTCTTTCTAACACTTTTCCAATTATAGTGGCCACAGCTATATTGCTTGCACAACATTGCAAGAAGAAGGGGCGAAGAGACACCTCTAATGGATAGCCAAGTGATAAATCCCGCTACTTGGGACTCTATTCTGGAACTACGTAACATGCCAAACAGTACCAATTTGCCTCAAAGAAGTGCTAATCCCAATTATAGAAGAAGACAGGAATTAGTGAAAAAATATTTTTCTAGACTTAAATCGTTTAAGGTCACCACCAGTATCATTAGCTCTATTATTTAATAGGTACTTATTATGTTTTCTATTTGTAGGTACCTAAATAAATCAATGACATACGAACAAATCAATCATCTAATCTTTTTTTTAAATTCTAATTGTATAATTTTTAGTTTTATTTCCTCCTGTTTAGTTTTAAGCTTTTCTTGGGCTAAAACCTCTTTTAATATTTGAATCTGCAGCTCATGGTCCTGCTCCGCAAATACAGTTGATTTCGCTAAGGTGGAGATGCGCTGCGAATTCAAACTTTCTAGCTCTCTGTCTCTCAATATTGGTCTACTGCGACTTTGCCTGGAAGTAGTAGTAGCCGTGGTCATTATAGATTGAACCGTTGGTGCTGTTGTGATCCTGTAAACATAAAATTGAACAGATTGTAAAGAGTGAAGGGGTCACAATCATACATACGCTCACATCTGTAATTCCCAAAAGCGGGTGGATAGAACTTTAGGATCACTAGGACACTTCGGCCACACACATGGTTGAACCGTTTAGCACTTATAAGGGAATAAACATACATACATACATACACTTCACGCCTGTCTCCCAGAGGGGTAGGCAGAGACTACAGATCTCTATTTGTCACGATCCTGACATACCCCTTTTGCTTCATCTACATTCATACATCTTTTCATACATGACCTCCGGTTTCGAGTAATTTTCACGCCACCTTCGGCCAGGACATCACCAATCTGGTCAACATATTATGTCCTTCTGGGGCGACCTCTACTCACCCGGCCCATTACATCACCCATATAAATCTCTTTCGTCAATGGACTTTCATCCATTCTCTCCATATGCCCAAACCACCGAAGCATGCCCTTTTCAATCTTTGTCACTACGTCTTCCTTCAAACCGCAACTTTCCCTTATCACACTATTTCTTATCCTGTCATTCAATGTCACGCCTTTCATGCTCCGCAATGACCGCATTTCTACGGCATTGATTTTACTTTTATGCTTCTTCTGCCATACCCAACTTTCACTCTCGTACATTAAGGTAGGTGCCAGCACAGCGTCATGGACAGCCAATCTTGCCTTTTTCGACATGAATCGGCTCTCCATAACACTGCGAAGGGCACCGTTAACCTTATTACCCGCACTCACTCTTCTTTCAATATCTTTGTCAATCTTTCCATCACTTGTAAATAGAGATCCCAAATATACAAACTCATCCACTTGTTCAACTTTCTCACCGTCAATCTTGCACTCACAAACTGTCCTTTCATTATTTTCGACTACCATTACTTTGGTCTTACTAACATTCACTTTCATTCCTTTCTTTTTCAATGACTCATTCATACAATTAATCATCTGCTGCAATTCATACGCCGACGGTGCAAGAAGAACTTGATCGTCAGCATATAAAAGGCATTTGATGATTAAACCACCCATATCTAGACCCAAATCACGACCTTTCAGATCTTCCAAACAACTGTCCATGAACAGATTGAACAGCCACGGAGACGCTACGCATCCCTGTCTGACCCCTCTATGGATGCCAAACCAGTCTGAGTAGGTCCCGTTTACCCTGACACAGGCCCTGGAATCATCATAAAGTGATTTCAAAGCCCGTACCAAGGTCCTGTCCAACCTGAACCGGGACAGCAGCAAGGTCCACAACTCATTCTTGGGTACCCGATCATAAGCCTTCTCTAAGTCCATGAAAGCGCAGAAAACCTTTTGGTTTTTAGCCAAAAACCTCTCCGTCACCTGGCGCAAAGAGAAGACTTGGTCGGTGCATCCCATTCCCTTCCTAAAACCAGCTTGTACATCCCAAATTTTTTCATCAGTCTCACGTATTACCCTTTCGATCAACACTTTTGCATACATTTTGCCGACGATACTAAGAAGGCTGATTCCTCGGTAATGTTGCAATCCTGCTGTGAGCCCTTACCCTTATACAGTGGAACGATTACGGCTTTGCACCAATCACTTGGTACTCGGCCGTATCGCCAACATGCATTAAATGTAAGGTACAGCAGGTTCGCCACCACCGCACCACCAGCCCTCAGCATCTCCAGCGAAATCCTATCATACCCAGCCGCTTTTCCATTTTTCATTCCTTTCATAGCCTTGAAATTTTCATTCATAAGTATCTCACTTTTATTCTCTTCGCCATCCATATTACCCGCATCAACCAAAGTCGACGCGGTGCTACATTCAAACAAATTTTCAAAGTATTCCTTTCATCTTCTTACAACCATACTTTCTTCATTCAAAATTTTTCCATCCTTATCTCTAATTGCTTTCATGCTATGATTCTCTGACTTACTTCTGGCTGACCGGACTTGTTTCCAAAATAGCCGAATATTATTTTGGAAGTTGTCAGAGAACCTCTTTTCATTCCGCTCTTTTAACTCCATCTTCTTACGTACTATCAGTTCTTTCACTCTCTTCTTTAAGCACTTGTATTGAGACATTTTCCTTTCACTTTCATCCACATTAGTTGCTTGGGTGTTGGCTCTCATGGCAAACACATCCATCCATGCCTTTTTCTTTTCATTCACACCCTTGCTTACTTCCTCATCCCACCAGAGCTCACAGTCTCTGGAGACATTCTTCCTCTTTCACACCCCGCATACCTCAGTGGCTATGTCAACCATACCATTTTTAAAAACATTCCATACATTATCTGTCTCATCTTCTCTTATTAATTATTAAGAAAAAAAAAGTACAAAACAACAGACTGTCAAGTAATTATAAATGCTAATAAACTGTACGTTGATTAGTAATCACACTGTCAGAAATTAATCGAATGTGATACCACCGACTGGCCGTATGGTGACGATAAATGATATGTGTCACCACTCTAGCCCGACTTTTCCCGTCGTGGGGGTCGTAAGAGGCGACCGAGGGAACCGCCCAGAGGACGGGCAGCAGCGCACTCTGTAAGTTAAACCACAACACCACCGCTAATCTGCCTGCTAGGTGTGGAGTTTATTGGGATTTCTCCGTAAATTATCATGGAAATCATTGGGGGAGGCCCTCGTCCAGCAGTGTTTTTTTTAAACTGTCAGTAATTTTATATTATCTGTCGAAGTATGTAACAGTAGACCCTTTGGCATTCGGTCGTCGTAGCGAGCTCCAACAACGAGCGCAGCTAAACAGTCGCCCAACTCTCGCTAAGGCGGTGATAAATGTCTGCGGTTCTACTCGCTTTCTGTAGGAATTTTACGGCATCTGAGTAATTTTAATATTTCATATGTTTTCGCTTCTAATTAG
>SJJU01000355.1:0-14403 GCA_012932125.1 Conopomorpha cramerella
CCGTCGATTGGTTTTGATCTAATAAAAGCACTGGTTCCATCACTGGGCGGAGTTCTGATTGCATGTATTAGCTCTAGAATTACCACAGTTATCCAAGTAACTGAGTAAGATCTAAGGAACCATAACTGATATATTGAGCCATTCGCGGTATCGCCTTAATTTGGCTTGCACTGAGACATGCATGGCTTAATCTTTGAGACAAGCATATAACTACTGGCAGGATCAACCAGGGAGCTAAAAAACAACGAACGACGAACAACAACCTCTCTCTCCTTCCTCGATATTCGTCGATACATCGGTATCGAGAATCGAGTTGACGAGTAAGTAGTTAGTTAGTTTGTTTGATGTTTGTCGATTTTAGTGTGTTTACACACTAACACAAACGCACACCTAAGCGTACTACGCGCCCCCCGTCAATAGTGATGGGACGACACATGACGCCGGAAATGCGAACGTTCACCGAGACGTACCATATTCCTCAACTGTATATTATAATAATGCTTCTTACACAGTCGGTAGACACAATGACGATTACGCCCGGTGCCTTAGAGACGCGGTGTGGTGAACCAGCGACGAACGACAACACTCTGTGTCTTTATTATAAGGACGCGCCTCTTGAGACAGACTCGAATTAAATCGCGATCTGCCGGCGCACGATGTGAACACCACCTTATAATTATAGGTAGGTATATTAATTGTCGCTGCGTGTATGTGTGTGAGGGCGCGCGCGCGCGCACACACACACGCACACACGGGGGTTGCTCTAGTGTGTTGTGTGTAGTAGTAACAAGAGTTACCCCCACCCGCGCGGCGTTGACGTAAACACCTAGGCGCCGAATTCGGCAAAGATTTTTATACAAGTCTTGGGCCAAAAATCGACACACAGGGTGTTAACGTTATAGTAAGGTAGTAGACTGTCTTTTTTTCGCCTCTCTTGCAAGTGTGCACTGTTTAGAGCACTTTGCGCGAGAGACTCGAGGGTTAGAAAAGCCCCGTCTTTTTTTTTTTCAAAAAAAACAGTCCCCCTTACTTCGCCGTATTTGAGCATCGCCTGAACTGGCACTTTGTACGCGCGTCCGCGATCTGCCCGCTGGTGCGATCGCGCGCATGCGCGACGATACGAAAAATCGGAAGAAAACACTGGAAGAAAGAAAAATAAAGCAGAAAAAAATTCAGAAGAAAAAAAAAAAATTTGAAAAAAAAAAAAAAAAAAGTCCAAATTCGTGTCGAGACGACGCCGACGAGCAGGAAACACGAAAAGGAGGAGTCATTCGAGGCGACTATCGGCCTGTAGACGACGCCGAGGCGCAAGGCCCTGTTGAAATTCACCCATTGACGCACTAACGCACAACAAACGATAGATATAACGATATTTTCAACATATCCGAGCCCAAATGTACACGGCGTAGACACAAACGCCACGAGAAAATTCCACAAGCGATAAATCAATAATAAAAACGAAAATTCCAAATCCGTCGAGAATGTGCACCTCCAGTAGGTCTCCTCGATCACATGAATGCATAAAAAGAACGAAAAGATCAACATTCAAAATAACAATGTCAACAGCGACACCTAGCAAAGGGCAGTTTCGACGCTCCAACTGAGGAAGTAGGTAGGTAGGTACACCCAAAAGGCACCCCCCTACAACAACAAACACACCGAAAAAAGCAATATTCAACAATTTTTCCAATAATAATGCACATTCGACACCTGGTGAAAGTCATCACTCGTGTCCTGACCGGTGAAAGACGAACAAAATTATATATACCATAATCAAGGACCAACCACAATCTACCGAAATAACAACCTAACAAACTAGCACAAAGGTTTAAAAATTAAAAAATAACCAACACAAGCAAAAAAAAGTTTTCATGGCCCACCAAAAGAACCCCAATATTAACAACAAACAAGAATAATTTACAATAAAATTTTAAAATTATTCGGTTGAAATGCACTAATATTACCACAACACACATATAGACCACAACACTGTTTGCAGAGTTTAAAACAAAAAAAAAAAACAAAAAAAAACACAACAATGTATTCCTAATTTTAAAAGAAATAAAAAAGCCTACACAAAATTTATTCAGACATAATTATTGTCATTCTGTATGTAGACAATCAATGCAAACATTACATTGGGTAAGTACCTAATTGGTGTTTGTTAAAAAAAAAACATAAATCAAAACTTATATTCAGTACCTACCTGTCAATAAAAAAATTATACAAATAAAAAACAAATATACTCTTTATTTCACTTATTAAAGTCAAGTCTTTATACAGACACATAAATAACATTATCCATAATAAACAAAACCTTCGTCAACACATTTCACTGTGAACAACCCCTAAACGTCAACATAAGTAGGTCCACTCGGAAGTAAAACAATGTAACTGTTACTATTACTTTATTCATTTATTAGAGAAAAAACACTTTCTGTACGTAGACAGACAATAAATCCAAATAAATATCCAAACATTACATTAGGTACCTACTTGGTGTTTAAATAAGTACTTAAGAAAATTAAAAATGTGAAATAAACCTAACTAATAATATGTGCCAATACCTAACTAATAAACAATAAAAAAATCATAAATCAACACTAGCATACATTTTTCTTTCCTATTTAACTAATTCTGTCCCTACATACCCACCCTACCTACCTGTCAATCAAAACATTATAATATATTAGGAAGCGTTAGTATTTAAAAAAATAAAAATACAGACACAAATAACCTACTAAAGTACTCTTAAAATTATTATTATCGTTATCCATAATAAACAAAACCGTCGTCAACACATTTCACTGTGAACAACCCCTAAACGTCAACGTAAGTAGGTCCACTCGGAAGTAAAACAATGTAACTGTTACTATTACTTTATTTACTTATTAGAGAAAAAAAAAAAAAAAAACTTTCTGTACGTAGACGGACAATCAATCCAAATAAATATCCAAACATTACATTAGGTACGTACCTACCTACCTACTTGGTGTTTAAAAATTTTAGAAAATTAAAAAACCGTGTGAAAAAACCTAACTAATAATAAGTGCCAATACCTGACTAATAAAAAATAAAAAACCAACATACATTACTCTTTTCTATTTTACTTATTCAGTAGGTACCTACATACCCACCCTACCTACCTACCTGTCAATCCAAACATTGTGATGTACCTATTAGGAAGGCTTAATATTTAACCCTTAACTGCATGTTTTTTTTTTTGTCTGAATTAAATCCTATCCTTATTAAATTATGTGGCCGTTCATACGTATTAATTGCACCTTTGACAATAATTTAGAATAAAAAATCTGTAGATGAGACGGCTAGAAAAAAAAAATACTGATGTAGTATTCTATTACATCACTATGCAGCTAAGGGTTAAAAATCGTTAGGCTACCAATAAGTACATACCAATAGATAGATATCCGTAATAAACAAAACCGTCGTCAACACATTTCACTGCGAACAACCCCTAAACGTCAATGCAAGTAGGTCCACTCGGAAATAAAACAATGTAACCGTTACATACTTACTAATACTTTATTTATTAGAGAAAAATCACTTTCAACTTTCAACATTACATAAGGTACCTCCTACTTGATGTTTAAAAACTTTTGAAAACTAAATTAAATCAATATAGGTAAGTGGGTAGGTATGTAAGTAAGTAAGTGGTTGTGTTTTCCACTTGCAATTAACAAATGTTATTTGAAAAAAAAAAAACGCCTTTTAATCCAAAAGCGGGGGAGGCAGAGGCACTTGCTAAAGCAAATGCCCACGATTCACCAAGCGTATTTAACCCAACGTGACAGGGGGTGAGCCCAACGCCGTTCCCTACCTACCTAAATAGAATAACCCCTAAAGCTCGACATAATGATTATTCAGGTCAAACAAAAACCATAACACCTGAACTTATGGTTCAGGTTGAAAAAGAAAATATTTACTTATTTTTAAAATAAAAAAGAAAGAACATGACTACTCTTTATTTACAAAGGAATACACTATAATACACATTTAAAAAAATTAAACTCGACAACCTGCACAAAAGTGACAAACACTAAATACAAAAATAAGTAACTAATCTCATTCCCCTCAAAAATCAATATAGGCAAATAGGTAGTTAGATAGGTAGGTGTAGGTAAGTGGGCACAATATTTTTTTTTTAAATAAATAAATAGGTAACTCTTTCTTATTTTTCAGTTAAAAGGCGGACGGACGGACACAAGCATATCTTTTCAAATTACACCCACTACGACTATAGCAACTAGGGCTACCTACGTACCTACGTAGGTACTTAGAATTTAAAACTAAACAATTAATAAACAAAACGGTCAATACCCAACTAAGAATAACTCCTAAAACTCTATATTGAGTTTAAGTATTTAAGTAGGTAGGTAGGTAGGTACGTATGTAAGTGGATATTATGCTGTAAAAGTAAAAGATAAAAAAAAATAGACAACACCAATAAGTATCCGCACGTTTTATTCGAAAGAAAAAAGAAAAACTTTCATTACCTAAATGAGAATAACCCCTAAAAGTTAATAGTCAACAGAAAGGCGAATATAATAAAAATAATAAAAAATAAACACAATTTATTTATAAAAGAAAAGTACACACTTGTACAAAACAGCTCGTTTTCTATACGACTTTATAGGTATTATAAAGTTACAATTAACAATAACTATCCCAACTTTATATTAGGTAGGAAGTAAGGAAGGCAAGTAGGTACCTACAGTACTCAGTATGTGAAAATTAAAATAACTTGATAAAATAAAAGTCAATAAGTATTCAACATTTGAGTTGAAATTAAAACAAAACACGAAAATATAATTTTTATACCTATAGCTCCACCAACAAAACAATAGGTACACAAGTTTAAACAAACATAATAATTCACTACCCCTCAAAATTACGCTACCACCTCAAGGCAACATCTGAATAACACCAATTAATATCCAATCAAATATATTAATATTTAAAAATCAAATACAATGTATGCCAATAGGTAGGTAGGTAGGTAGGTCCAGTCGAAAATAAAACGGGAAAATAAATACAACGTTCATTCTTACTTTATTTATTTAATACTTTGTTGCAACATAAATGTACAAAAGGCGGACTTAATACCATTATAATTATCTACCAGTCGACCCCACAGCAGCATGGGAAAGATTAATAAATAAATAAAAAAATAGGTATGTTATCAAACGTTTTTCCTGATCATGGTACATGAAAAAAAAAATTATAGCCCATATAGGTATAACTAGCTAAGCATAACGCCTAAAAGTCATAATAGGTAGAGAATAAAACGAAAAAGCAATATATTCCTATTTTTAACCGACTTCAAAAAAAAGGAGGAGGTTCTCAATTCGACCGTTCCTATGTTTGTTCGCGGATAACTACGTCGTTTATGAACCGATTTTGAAAATTCTTTTTGCATTCGACAGGGTTTACTTTCAAGATGGTCCCATTCAAATTTTGTCTAAATTGATTCAGTATATTATATTTTAACCGACTTCAAAAAAAGGAGGAGGTTCTCAATTCGACCGTATGTATGTTCTTATGTTTGTTCGCGGATAACTTCGTCGTTTATGAACCGATTTTTAAAATTCTTTTTGCATTCGACAGGGTTTACTTTCAAGATGGTCCCCTTAAAATTTTATCTAAATTGATTCAGTACTTTAGATTTTATCCCAACTAACAGAATAAGAACTAACGAAGATGTCATCTAGACATAAATATTACCAAGCAATGTCGCACTGTAGGTACTATGATTTATCCATAGTGTTGAACATGCATGCATTACAAAAATAAAAAGTAAAATCTCCTTGAGCATCCTTGTTCGTTTAATTAGGCATTTTTATTAAACAACTAAAATGAAAATGCGTATTACTTTGTAAGAACTATTTTTTGATTGGCCAAAAAACGGAAGCAGTACGATTTTGATCATTCTTTTTTAATGGAATAGGGTATACATACCTCCATATAAATTTGAAAGAAAAATATTCCAACCCTAAGGGGATGAACTGATTGTAATGGAAGAGCACGCATAACTTTGTCGTTTATGAACCGATTTTGATGATTCTTTTTTTGTTAGAAAGACGGTACCTATTAAGATAATGCTTACAAAAGAACATACAGTTTAAACAAACATAGGTAATTCATTCATTTATTCATATATTGCACTTGCATGTTCTTATTTGTAATTTGGCTACCTACCACAATAAATATTCAATCAAATATATTAAGGAAGGTAAGTACCTACCACCCCACCGACCACTTCGAAAATAAAACAAAAAAATAATATAGGCAACTATTATTACTACTTTATTTGTATTACAATATACAAAGAAACTATACACAAAATTTCTTGAACAACAAAGTCCATTAAATGTCTATTAGGTAGGAACTTTTCAATAATATACAAAATAATATATCTATGATACAATTAAGTAAGTATCTACCTAAACCAAGATTATATTATAATATAACTAGTTGTATTGGCACAACCAATTAATTTTTATATAATAGAGAACAAGATTAAGATAGGCCATACACAACAAAAGTTATACCTACAATACTGTAGCACAATGTGTGTGTGACATATTTTATGAATTTTTGTTACATATTAGTAATTTACATATTGGACCTGAATCACTTACCAACTTTTTTTTTTTCGGTTTGTTCTAGTGTAAACATGTCACTTTTACACCCTCTCAATAATTGTACTCTCCCTCTGACCGCCAACGGGCTCTGGAAATGTACATGTATTCCAATTAGTAAGTAGGTATTTATTACAAAGTAATCAACAACAAATGTAACACAAAATGTAGAATAATAAAAATAAAAACCAACACCACCACACCTTGTACAACCAAACAACAAAACAAAACAATCCACAAATAGTAAGAGGCAGCGGCAACATAAAATATCACCCAAGAAACATATATTACCTATCATTATTATTATCTTTCATTATGTTTCCATTGAAAACCTAAAATGTTTATTTATTATTTTATTTTATTAAGGAAAAGCATACACAAAAATATATTACATCACCTTTTCACCGCTAGCATAAAACCCACACAAAGTGTTTGAAGAAGAATAATATTCATTCAAATACTAATGTTTTTCTACTTTAAATACTGTTTCAATGTGTGTTGTAATTTATTTATTTATTGAATTTTATCTTACAGGACTACCACCACTGCACCAGTGCTGTCAGACCAGAAACTAGCTGGCGTTGGATGAGCGGTTGGGCACAAAGAAACATTTAAAAAAAATATTAAGTACAACAAACAGTGCAACGGGGAAATCAGTTAGAAATCAAATAAACATTCTATACCTACATGAGTTGGCTTTATTTATGTATAATTTCACTCACCGAAATTGTATTATTATTATTATTATCCACTGTCCACTGCAGACTCCTCATCAGTCAGATTCCTTTGCCAATTGCAACAAACAACTTGGGTGGGTCGGTGTGAATTATTCACTGAAATGCAAATAAGAATAATACAATAATAACACTTGTCTGGAAACTAATTAGAAGATACCTATTACACTTTTTATGTTACTTCATGTTGTTCTAGAATGCAGGGACAACAAACTATCCAAATCATGCTGCTCACAATACTTTGTTTTGTTATAGTAATATGTAAACTGAAACTGTACTAGCGATGATAATTATTACAAGTTAGTGTCCCTTTAGCACCGTTATTGCAAGAAGAATAGTTAAATTACATTGTAAAACGCGTCGTACTCACATTTTTCTTTTGCTCATTTTGTTGAAAAACACGCCGTCAAGCAACACTGCAATGCACTGTACACTGGTACTGTTGGGCTGTTGTAGTCTCACTTTGTCTCTCGCCAACGATTCCGATTGTAAAAACTTTGTTCAAACTTCTATTTCGTTGCAGGACAATTCGTAGTAACTTTACCGCCGCGGCATACTTATTGTTTGTTTGGTTTTTTCCATTGTTATTTCTCCGCGCGCAAGTGACAGTAGTGCTTTTTATTATAAGGTTTTACGCGGCTGTCAGTTTCAAGTGTTTTGAGCCATGCGCGTAATAAAACCTTCGGTGCAAGCTTCGATCGAATACAAGTACAATGCGCGTCGGTTTGATTAATCAATGCAAATATCAGCTCATACCAAAAATAACTAGACTTGCAAACCAAAGCTGACTGAATATTTAAAACTGAAAGACGTTCCTTCCTAGTTTGGTCTGAAGTTTGCTCCGAATCATTTTCACCTGTAGTTGGCAGCCAATAACATGAATTCGTGCGCTTTTGTTGGTAAGCTTGAGCCGCAGCGGGAACGGATGTCCAAACTCTCCTTCCACATTGTACGTATATGTACAGAATTATTGACAGTATTGACAATGGAAACTGACGTATCGACTTAGCGGTCGGGCGAAAAAAAATTCAAGTTTACTTTTACATTCGAATACTGAAAACTTTGTTTCCTTCAAACTAGATTTTCGTCACTATTGTTAGTTAGTTAGTATTTATTGTATTGTGCCGTGTTTACTTTATGTAATTGAACGAACAATACGCCGGCGTAGCTCGAACGTGTTGTTGTCGCCGCATTGTATCGTTGTGTTTGTGAAACGATCGAGTTTTCTTTCTAAACGTAACAGCAACAACAACAATAAATACTCTTCTGGGAAAGAGTTCCGATGATTACCAGACCATTAGAAGGAAGAAGGCCTTTGGCCCACCATTTCCTAATGTTGTTTGTTGCTGAAAGTAGTAGAAAAATGGAAACTTGTGAGAAAAATGATGAACTTTACCTTTGTATTTATCTCTGAAAGTTGCCCATTTTGCCCTTTTACTAAGCTTGAGCTACTTACATTATTTGTGTAGGTACTTTATGAATATTACTCCCATCTGACAATGTTATTATTGTTGTTGTTCATCTTGAATTGGTGTAATTTTGTTACTTACATACATATGATATTTGGATTGTACCTATGTATTTCAGGTGTAATATTTATTTGCGGAGGACCCTACTTGTCTTGGTTTCATTGGCCTAAACTAACTACATATTTGGAATGGCTGCTGCTGGTTGCAAAGGGATGGTTTGAATATAACAAAAGTAGGTATGTTCATCTTTTCTCTTATAAGAAAAGCTTTTCAATAAGATGCAGTGACAGTGGTTCAAATACTTTGTTTACTCATACTAAACAAATTATAAATAGGTACAATGGTAAATAGTAATAATGTATTTGTAATGCAGCATATCAGTTGCTACTGTTGCTGTCATGGAGCAACTCCTGGTCACCTCCACAGCTGTATGTATGCTACTAGAGAGTTCCTATTGAAATTCCATTGCTTCATAAAATTGCTACTTGTTGATTGACAAGTATAAATAATCATTCAGATCATGTTGTCAGTTGCTATTGTTGCTGACTTGAATTGTTCACATTTATAGTAGTGAGATTTCATTACACTTTTTGGCTGTAGGCTCACACCTATTGCTAATATTTTACAAGGTTCTTTACCCACCCTCAACAAATAATTAATATGAATTTCCAGTTGCTACTGCTGCACACAGTACAGTCCCAGAGCTGCCAATTGTTGCTGCCTGCCTGCACTGCTCTACTCTGCTCCGAGGCTACTCTTGAGAAGTCTCCCCATACAACTCTTCACAGGACAAGTGCTATGATACTGTATGTTACTTTTAATACAATACTATACTCCGAGCCAGACACATTCTTTGAAATAGGCATATCCAACTTTGGGAGATGATGATGACAAGATGTATATGTCCTGAGCACCTTGTACCAACACTTACAAGCGCTGCCAGGTACATGAAAGAGGAATGTATGTGTGTATGCATACCAAAAAGTAATACCTACCTCTAAGTGTAAACTGGGAGTGCTCTTAGATCTCTTTATCAGTGCTGGTCTATTTTTAACAGTTATTACTAAAATGCTTCAGCTGAGCTGTTGGTGCCAGCCAGCCAGCCAGCCAGCCAGCCAGCCAGCCAGCCAGCCCCACCCGAACTATGACCCCCCTCCCCCCAAATCCAAAGTCACGGGGTTGATAACGTCGGGCCAATGCCTCTGCCCACCCCCCCAAATGGAAATAAAAGGCGGTGCAAGTTTAAGTATATAATATGCTAATTTTAGATTTTAGGCTTACTATTTTTAATTGGAACTAAAGTAGCGGTTACCGGCCACTACTAGTGCAACATCCTTCACTGGTGAATTCACAAGTATAGGGGGTTGCAGCGCTTGTGCTGCAACCCCCAGGTAGCACGCTGCGTATTTTAAATGCGCAGATGACTCTCGCAGATTATCCGTACGCGCGATCAAAACGAGATCCAAAATGTATGTGTATGTCAAATGTTTATTTACCATGTTTATTTCAAGGTATGTAAGAAACGCATAGACTGAGAACCGTATGTATGTATGCGTTTCCAAGGGTTATCTTGCATTTCATGGGTATCTATCTCATAAACCAAATAGCTCGCTATATGCATATCGAACATGTTCGCTGGTGCATGTTTCGCCCATACCAATTGATCTGAGAGGTAAATAGAGCATGAAATTTGGATTTTGGCCCTAAGGTTCTTCTGTGTCCACCCACACTCCTCACATCTGTGGTGGACGTGGAATGTATGTATGGATGGACGTGTGTGTGTTATTTGGGTGTGGTGTGTAGTATGTTATGGTATGTTGTATGTATATGTATTTAGCCAGCCAGGACTGCGTGCTGCGTGCGGAGTAACAATGCACTTGGTGGGTTTGGGGCCAGCAGGTATTTAGTTGATTCTTGTTTTTGACACATTTCAGCCGTCGTCGTTCACCGTTCGCCGTCGCCGTCGCCGTCTCCACCGCCGCCCCCGTCTTTCACCGTCGCCGTCTCTGCCGCCGGGATGCTGGAAATAATGTAATATTTTGTTTGACCAAGCTGTGTTTTTCACAATTACACACAGTACATAAGAGAAACATATGAAGGAAAAAACGTCCTTTATCCATGTCTCGGGGGGGGGGGTTTAAGCGCTATCCTCTTACTACCTACCTACCGAAGAAAATCAACCTGTGACCTAACGAACCAACAATCTTACACAAAAACAGAATATAGAGCAAAACTCTTAACAGACTTCTACAAACAACAACAACAACAACAACAAACAACAACAAAAGAAGAACGAGTGGAATAAAACAAGGGCCCAATATGTTGAGACGGGGCTTTTCTCACCTTCGCTCGAATCCTATCTAGCTAACCTAACTCGTTTTCAACAAACCTAACTCAGTTTTTTCACCAACCTAACTATGAATATAGCTAACCTAACTTGTTTTCAACAAACCTAACTCAGTTTTTTCACTAACCTAACTATGAATATAGCTAACCTAACTTGTTTTCAACAACCCTAACTCAGTTTTTTCACTAACCTAACTATGAATATAGCTAACCTAACTTGTTTTCAACAAACCTAACCCATTTTTTTCACTAACCTAACTATTAATACAGCTAAACCTAACTTGTTTTCAACAAACCTAACTCAGTTTTATACCAGCCTAACTATGAATATAGCTAACCTAACTTGTTTTCAACAAACCTAACTCAGTTTTATGCCAACCTAACTATGAATATAGCTAACCTAACTTGTTTTCAACAAACCTAACTCAGTTTTTTCACTAACCTAACTATTAATATAGCTAACCTAACTTGTTTTCAACAAACCTAACTCAGTTTTATACCAACCTAACTATGAATATAGCTAACCTAACTGGTTTTCAACAAACCTAACCCAGTTTTTTCACTAACCTAGCTATGAATATAGCTAACCTAACTTGTTTTCAACAAACCTAACTCAGTTTTATACCAACCTAACTATGAATATAGCTAACCTAACTTGTTTTTAGCAAACCTAACTCAGTTTTATACCAACCTAACTATGAATATAACTAACCTAACTTGTTTTCAACAAACCTAACTCAGTTTTTTCACTAACCTAACTATGAATATAGCTAACCTAACTTGTTTTCAACAAACCTAACCCAGTTTTTTCACTTACCTAACTATTAATACAGCTAAACCTAACTTGTTTTCAACAAACCTAACTCAGTTTTTGTAAAAACACGTCGGGCTAATCTGGCCTCTGCCCACCCCCGAATGGGGAATAAAAGGCGGTGTATATATAATATCTTAATTTTATTAATTTTAGATTTTAAGCTTATCTATTTTTTATTAAATCAATTAGCGGTTACCGGCCACTACCAGTGCAACAGGCTTCACTGGTGAATTCACAAGTATAGGGGGTTGCAGCGCTTGTGCTGCAACCCCCAGGTAGCACGCTGCGTATTTTAAATGCGCAGACGACTCTCGATGCATACTGAAAAACGCAATGTGTGTGCTATACTATCGGCCCAAATGTAATATGTGGAATGTTTATTTCCTTTAACAGAGGGGGACTACACATTTGTAGGTAAATTGTTTTCACTACTGCAGTGTGTGGGGTTTGTTTCACCTAATATGTTATGTATGCTATTTTACTACACTGACTTGCCACTTTAATTTATGTAAAAAACGTATAGGCTAAGAACCGTATGTATGTATGCGTTTCCACTGGTTATCTTGCATTTCATGGGTATCTGATCTACCAAATCGCTTTAATGTATGTCAAACATGTTTTCTGGTGCATGTTGAGCCCATATTAATTGATCTGGGAGGTAAATAGAGCATGCAATTATCTTTCTTTCTGTGAGATAGATATGCAGGCACTCCTTCTCTCTCCACTCACGCTCAGTGTCTGGTTGACGTGAATGTATGTATCTATCTATCTGTGTGTGTATGTGTGTGTGTGTGTGTTTTTTTTTTTTTGTGTGTATATGTTATACCGTATGTATTTAGCCAGCTAGTGGGGGCTACGTGCTTAATTGGTTTTTTATTATTTTTTTCACGCATTTCAGCCGCGGGGTGTGCGAGTCGCTGTCGTCGTTCGTTCGCCGTCTTTGCCGCCGCCGCCGCCGCCGCCGAGATTCTGGAAATAATGTAATTTTATTTTACCCATCACATTTTACCCCCTGTTGTGTATTACACGACTATTATACAATTACACACAGTAAATAGAAATTTACTTTATTGAAAAAAATAAATAAAACCTCACCTACCAACAAAACACAACACCTTAAGCGAAAGAAGCAAAATAATCAAAGGAAGATCGAGTGGAATAAAACAAGATTCTATGTATGCGGTTTTAAAACGGAGACGGGGCTTTTCTCACTTTCGCTCGAATTTCAACTAAATTATAATTTTAGCCAAATTCCGAAACCCTACGCACTTTTGTACGAACCTAACTGACAGTATAAGTATTAACTTAAATTTCACCTCAATTCATAGTGAACAATTCTCTGAGTTAGGTTTCTTAAGTTTCATTAGGTTAGGTTACGTGGAGTTAGGTTTAAAGGAGTTTGGTTAAATGGAGTTAGGTTTAATGGAGTTAGGTTAAATGGAGTTAGGTTTAAAGGAGTTAGGTTTATAGGAGTTAGGTTAAATGGAGTTAGATTAAATGGAGTTAGGTTAAATGGAGTTAGGTTTAAAGGAGTTAGGTTAAATGGAGTTAGGTTTAAAGGAGTTAGGTTAAATGGAGTTAGGTTTATAGGAGTTAGATTAAAAATTAGCAAATTTTTACTTGAATGAGAGACAAGTAGCTAAAATAGTAATTTATTGAGATTTACAAAGACATAATTTAACAAAAATATTCGAAAATATTTGAAAATAATAGTGGATTTTGCATAATTTAATGGACATTTTAGATAAAATAATCAAAATATACTTATTGAGATTTACAAACACATAATTTAACAAAAATAATAGTAGATTTTGCAAAAAAAATATGAAAAATTAAAAAAAAAATAATCAAAATATACTTATTGAGATTTACAAACATAATTTAACAAAAATAATAGTAGATCTTGCAAAAAAAAATATGAAAAATAAAAAAAAATACTCAAAATATTGAGATTTACAAACACATAATTTAACAAAAAAATAAAAAATAATAGTAGATTATGCATAAAAATATAGACATTTAAAAAAAAAACAAAAATATACTTGATATTTCATAATAAAATAAAAATTTTGTAGTAGGTATATTGAAAAAAAAAGAAATATATTTTATTATACTTGCTAATAGTTACAAAAAAAGAAAAAAAATAAAAAAATCTTTATTGATACTTGAGATGAAAGAAAAAAAATAGACAAAAATAATTGATACTTGACGGCGGTAGGTATATATGAAAAATAGTAAATGTTGATCGTTGAATATATTTCAGACGGAACGAGCGCCGAGACAAGAAACGCAAAGACAGACGGGCCTTTTCTCACCTTCGGCGGTCGTAAAAAAAACGAATCACCTGGCGCAGGGCTGAGTCTGAACAGATCGCAGCACGA